>CABFVX010001149.1:51725-81317 GCA_902151425.1 Timema shepardi | reverse complement strand
GCCACCGAGGCGGGTCTTTTGAAGAAAAGCAGCAAGTAATAACGAAAGGTAGACCACCTCCAGACATTTCTGCTAAAACAAAAATGAAAGACTATACACGTAATTATTTATGTGTTTATTTTTTTCCATGTTTTGGTTTTATTTATTTATGTATTTGTTTGTTTATTCCATGTCTATATTATGTGAATCGGTTGGAGGGAGATAAATTGCCTACCATTTGACCTGTAAAAGTGTATTTGCTAAGTTAACATATTTTATATTATATGGAGAGTATTCCTCTTTAACCCCATAATGAAAGGTGTCTTCAAACCTAGTCCTCTTTGAGAAAAGTCACCGCACGCCACTGCTACCAATATACTACTGTAGAATAGATTTCTGGTAGGGAAAAAGGCCTTTAAGAAAACAATTCCTACGCTGAACAGACTTTACAAAATGGATTAACAGTGATGAGTCAGTAGTAACTGCCGTTACAAGGTGCACTTCTTTCCCTGCTCAAAATTTTTTGAGTAATAGCCAATCTCGCCCAACTTATGGCAATAGATACATTTCTGAGCTTTCGTAATCTCATCTACCTCTACAAATATTCAATTAAATTTTGCTTCGAAGAGAGAGATTGAACTTCACACATTCTAATGGAAATGGTCATGAACAAAGTAGCGGAAAAACTCCACAAGGAAAGAATGAAAGCCATGAGTTTTGCTAATGAATCTATGGTATGGAGAGAAAAAAGAGGAAGTACAGAAATAACTACAAGAATGGATTGAGGAAGTGAAAGAGTAGTGTGAAATGGAATTTAGCATGGCAAAGTGTGAAGTGATTATAAAAAAGAACTAAAGCTTAATAAAGCTATATGGTTGAATGAGTAGAGCTGAGAAAAGTACAGAACATAAAATATCTTGGAGGCATGATTGAGGAGAAAGGTGGAAGTAGAGAGGATCTAATGAGAAGAAGATAGCAGGGAGAGTTGTTATATAGGTGTGTAAGAAAGTGTTGTACAAAGCATACTTTGTACCCATTGTCACATATGCAGCAAAATATGGACTTTGAATGTAAGAGAGACTAGGAAAATGGAGGCCATGAGAATTAAGTTTGTGAGGAGCATGTAAGCTGTCACGAGGATAAACAAGATTAGGAATGAAGTTATCCAGGGAAAAGTCGGAGTACAGGGAGGACATGAGATAGTAGAGGAAGGAAGACTGAGATGGTATGAGCATGTAATGAGGATTGAAAAGGAGATAATACCAAAGAGAATGATAGAATTGAAGTATATAGGAAAAAGACTGCAAAGGAGGCCAAGAAAGATATGGGAGGAGCAGGTAAGAGAAAGTGTTCTGAAATTAAAGGAGGAAGAGTGGTGGAAGAATAGAGGAAGATGGAGGCATTTTATTAAACTGACCCAGCCATAGGCTGGAAACAGTTGAGGATGATGATGGTGGTGATGATGACATCCTAGTTAAATTGATTTTATCAAATGTCTTATCTACATTTATTAATGTGTCTTGGTATATTACATTTTTCCCAATTCTAACCTTGATTTTTTCTTGGACTAAAATTGTTGGTTTTAACACAGAAGTTTGTTGGAAAAGTGAACAGATATAAATCAAGGGTTACAAGCGAACACAGTTTTATCAAGGCAAACAAATAAATATCTCGTATAAAAACTGAAATATTAATGAAAGTATTGTTAAACATTTATTTAGAAACGTGCATGAAAACAAGTCAAAAACAAGAGATTTGTTGTATGCCTGAAAGAAGGAGCAATTAAGTATAATAACAACAAAGAGAAGAAGTACAAACACAATACGGGTGTTTAAATGAAAAGAGGAACACAGTACTCACTTCTGCCACTAGACTAACATGAGTATTTGCTAGTTTTTATTCATAGTTTTACTGAAAAAGAGCAATTTGAGCATCAAAAACACACCTTTTGCCATTCGAAGCAAGTCTGACAAACAGTTGATCTGTTTCTGGAACCACCTTTTGAACAAACACTTGCTCATCATCTTGCTCTCCGAATGGACCTGGCAGCAAAAGTATGTAACACACTTTGACTAAAATACAGGAATAAAAAATGTTTCACCACATCTCACAAAATGTTTGGTTTATTTGCATATATATATTAATTATGCTAATGTGATAGGAATGAGAAAAGTAGAATTTAGATGAAATGTTCCTGCATTTGTTTAGAGAAAAAGAGTGAAAGCATTAATAAAAAAGCACTCTCAACAAGCCCGACCAGGATTAGAACCTTGGTCTCCCTGCCATGATTGGAAGTTTAGTCTAATGCAAGAGTGGCACTTTGGATCATTTAACTACTAAAGTGATAAAGTAAATAAAAAAGTTAATACAAAAGTTGACCTAAACACTACTATAGGACTATAGAGGACACTAAATACATCAGAGTTTATTTTAGCATCGTCTCTTAGGAAATGTACCCAGAATGGAGAGTGGAAAACCATTTTGGAAAAACCACCCTCAGTGCACCAACTGAGATTTGAACCTCGGTCTTCCCGTCATCGGCGGGCTAGTCTACTGAGAGAATAGTGCCTTAGACCATGCAGCCATCGAAGCAGGTTACATCACAGTTCATTATGTGTTTATGTTATTCTGTGGACTTAACAGATTTACAGGTTTTGATTTTTTTAGCATTATGTCCTACTACCCATTCAGGTAATATGCATGTACAAATTACACTAGTGTGTTAGAGAGGTGGAAGGTTGAATTTATGGGAAGTGTACTTGCTTTTGCATGAATGGACAGTGGAAAATCATTCAGTAAAAATCAGCCTCAATACACCCAACCAGAATTTGAATCCCAATCTCTTCGTGTCATCCCCAGTCTGGTCTATTGTGAGAGTGACACAGGATTCAAGTATGAAAGGATTTGACCCATCTCTACTGTTTACTGACCACATTCATTCCCAGCGGCGTAGCTAATATAAGGCTCCACCTCATCCAGGGAAACAATCTTGAAGGACGCAACAGGGGTGGATCCAGGCTGAGTGGAAATCATTCCTCTGAACCGCGTCACACTCCATGTCCGCACATGGTTGTACTCACTGCACACAGACACTAGGAACTTTTCTGACAATGTGACCTGAAGACATAGTGATTCTACCACTGCATCTTACTACTCGTTCGGGTTATACATTTAAATACTAATTACACTAATGGATTAGTAATTGGAAGGGTTGAATTTAGAGGAAGTGAACTCGCATTTGCATGGAGGTAGAGTAGAAAACCATTTAAGAAAAACCACCCCCAGTTCACCCAACCAAGATTCAAACCAAGATATCCCTATCTTCGGCAGTCTAGCTGAACACAACTAGTGTGGTAGCTAACTACACCACCGAAGCGGGTTGACATAATGATAATCTGACACTTCAGCTCAGTCGATAGATTGTCTGTCTACTGATCTAGGGGTCCTATGCTTGATTCCTGACATGGGAGAAAAATTTATCATTGGTGAAATGTGGGTTTACCCTTTCACGGTGATTAATTAACGGCCTGTTGTGCCTGTTATAGTCTTTAAGTTAGATTATAAGACATACGATGAAGCTACAACAGGCCTATCAAGCTGATAGTGGAAAATATACAACATGAATTAAAAACTGGTACCTGGTAAAACTGGTACATTGAATTAACCTTATCTTCCTTTAATTATACAGGTACCCAAAATTTCAGCCACTTGTATTTTACAGCTACCTACATAGGCAACATTTTATTGAGGCCATCAAATTAATAAAAATCACAATAGAGTACTATAAGGTAATGTGTATTCCTCAATGGATTTAAAGGAAGGAAAACTTACGTTTGGCAAAAAAAAAATCAATGATAGAAGTGGCTTATAAATATTAAATCATACACGAAATACACCTTCACCCATTTATTTTGCGACACATCTATTACGTTAGGGGCGTGTGAAGTCTACTTTTTCACTTCGAAGTGAATTCAAATTGAATATATGGCATATTCTCGAAGCCAAACCAAAGTTCAAATATTTTCTTTTAGTGGTATTATGCTTGAAAAAAATAATATATAGTGGTTATTTATATCACCTCATGCACTAAAATTACTTGGAAAATGTTTAATTGTATAATCATTTTTAAAATTCCGTGTAAATCTGACAAATCAAGTTACTATCATAATATTCAATTCAATTACTTCAGATTTTTTTCCATATCTATATTAATTTGTATTTTACAAAACAGCTCAGAATGGCTAAATTTGAACATAAAGAGAGTATTTTAGCTACTAATATTTTTACTGACGAAGCTTCGAAGCCAAGTCGAGAAGTTTCAAAGTTTCGCACACCCCTACAATATGTTAATGCTATTATTTAGAGTGGTATCCATTTGCTTTTGTACCAAAGGTAATAAGAGTTGGGTAAACTAGTCTTTTTGAAGTCCAACATCATTTTTTGTGAGAGGTTTAGTAACTAAAACATAAGAGATAACTTGAAGCACTGGCTCAGTTGAAAAATGTTTTGATATTATTATGGACAAGACTGTGGCTCACTTTTATTTATTCAGATTAGCTTGGATATCTTGATGTATTTTTGAGTGAGTAATTATTAAAATGTATGCCAGGAATTATTTAATTTAAAACTTTTTAAGTCAATCTTAAAATATATATTTAGAATTTATTTATGTTCATACCAAAAATTCTTGTATAAAAATACACAATTATAATAGTTGCATTATACCTGGGCTTTTTATTTTACCTTACATCAAAACCTTAGCCAACACTTGTCAGACGAAACATTATTTAGTTTTTATTTGGAAAACTTACATGTTAAAAATAAATTAATACACAAATTTTATGTACTTTTTCGCTTGAAAAAATTCTATGAGATGTTATTATATGGTTTATATATTGTGATATTGCCCTGTGATTGAGTACTAATTATAATTATATCAGCTTTTATTGAGATGGTGACGTGTGTATGCGTTACTGTGCACTTAATCACACAATTATATAGATGATTGCACCTTTGGTGCTGAAGATTTGATATTAATGATACAATTGTTCTTAATTTACAGACTGTTTTTCTACGATATTACATGTTCCGTGTACTGTGTGCTGTGTAGAATTGTGTTACTACTATGGATTCATACGCACAAGCTGCTTATATATGACCTACCCCTTGCCTCTTGGACCCCTTGTCACTAGTCTCAAAACTAACTAATAGAAAAGCTCCTAGTAACCTGATCTTGTTAAGGTTGGCTTTCTATTGGGTAGAGGGCGCTAGCGTGTCACAAGATTTTGCTAAATACAATAGAGTTGATCTTCTAAAGAAAAAAAGTTTTATTATGCAATATATTGAAATTACTTCTGAAAAGCGAGTGACTCTCCATGATGAAGTATTTAAAGGATATTTTACATACAGTACTTTAAAGAAAAATGCACTTCATCCATGACTTTAATATATGAGAGGGGTCCAAAACAGTATAGTTACTATGGTTAGAGAATTTAAATTTACTGTTCAGATCTCAAAATTACAATCTCATCAGAGTTTTTATCTCTTTTCAATAGCCTTTTTAAAATCTTTCTCCTCTTGTTCCCCCGGGAAATTGTGATTTCCTGCTCCAAAAATTCTCGAAGTCAAAATGTCATTACTGCATGTTTGCATAGGCCTAGTTAGTCAACATTTTGAGCCAGATTATTTTCACCAATATTTTGAACTGTGTAGGCGATAAGTCAGGTAATTATGACTCATCACTTTTAAAGTGAGTAACTAACAACCTTGTCCTTTGTTCTATTCTATAATTTGGTGACAGGGAAGGCAATGTTTAGTGGAAAGGAGATAAGAGGGGTGTGTGGGTTGGTTACTAGTTAGGCTGCAGTTAGAGTGAACGCCTTTTTGTCCTAGGTCACGTTATCGTGAATACATTCATATTCACTCGAATTGGGCTCTGGTTACAATGGAAGTGTATTTGTGTGGGATAATCCTTTGTTTTAGTGAGGTTAAAAAGTTTAATATGGATTCCCCCTTAAAATTATATTTGTTAGAAAATAATCATCATTTATAGTTCCTAATTTTGAAAGTACAGGGTGGCTACAAAACATATTTTACAAAATTCCCTAACTTTTCCAGGCAACATTTTTCAATTTTCCCTGACTATTTTTTTCCAGTTTTAATGGTGGATGATGACTTGTTTTATTCATTACCGATCACATATTAAAAAAAGTTTGTATCTACTAAACATAAACAATTTTATCAGTTATTTAAAAAATTTAAATGTTATTTTATTTAGGTATTAATGACTTTTGTTCTAGTGTTTGGTTGCGAAATTAATGGAATATTTTAGACATATTTTTTAATTCTCTGACTTTTCATTATTTTTAGTTAAATTCCCTGACATTTTCCTATTTTTTTTCTCTGTCATCCAAAAAATTCCCCGACTTTTCCAGGTTTTCCCTGTCTGTAGCCGCCATGAAAGTATCACTAGAGAATATTTAGTGAACTTTTATTTTCTCAAAGCAATATAAGTGAATAGTAAGGATTATGTGAATAGCTGTCAAATAAAAAAGTATTTCCATTTTCCAACTTAATATTTGTACTCTTTAACTATTCCATAGTTGCCAAAATAAATGTTTGCATGAAAAGAAAAACTTATTTAAACTTCTAGTGATTTGCGCGTACTTGCACAACTAATTTGCTTGTAGTGTAACCATCCACATTGTGCAATACATGTTTGTTTCATATGGACGATGGGCATACTTGCAAGAACGAATACGCTTCTACTGTAACCACAGCCCAAGGGAGAAGCAAATGTTCTAAAGCACAGTCTGTGGTGACTCATTTATGGTGGCTTGCTAGTGAGACATAGTGTGAGGGAAAGAGAAATTATAAAGGGTAGATTTCAAGGTCAACACTTTGTGAGCAACAGACAATAGAAAGATAACACATAAAAATTAAGGGTAAATTTAAGGGGTGCCAGTACCAAAAAAAAATCAACACTAGTTCATGACTACTGCACTGTTGAAATATTTTTTAACCTTAAAAACATTAACTTATTAGTATTACTAAAAATATTAACTTAATAGTATTACTAAATTTAATGACTTTGAGATATTTATTTTGTCATTTATCTCTAGTGTTTGGTTTAAATAACTTATTTAGAAAAATAGATCATAATTCTTAGCTACTCTTCATGAAAAATAAGAAAACCAACAAACAGTATCTTAGCTTTTGAATAATTTTGGAATAGTTATTAAAAGATTAAATGATTAATAATTTATGCTCACAGATGACCAATTTAAATTTATGTCAAAGAGGTCCAAAACACTTTCTACCTTGTGATTCCCCCCCTCCTTTTTTTCAAAAATCCACAGCATATTTAAGTTTTTATTTTGATTCTTTATTTATATTTATTAATATTTTCACTAAAAAATTTAATGAACAAAAAAATTGTGTACATTCAAATATTTATTTGTGTTGTTTTTCATACTACCTTTGTAATAATGCGAGGAAAATAAACCATATGATCAGCAAAAAATGATCGGCATCAGCCTGGTCAGCAAAAGGACTGATTGCCTCAGCCCTAACTAAAAAAGTCTGCAATCAGCTTTTAGCACAGCTGACTAAGTGTCGAGCCTATTGAAGTGAAACTGCCACAAACTTGTCCATTACTGACCTTGGTGACAGGACTTTGGTGCACAGTGAATGTTTGGAACAGCTGGGGCCCATGACCCACAGTCTCTGGGTGTTGCACTATCACACGAACTGTACCAGAGCTTGTCCCATACGCTATCTCAATCCAGTTGCCGCACAAACCTGTATAAGGCATAATGTTAAGAGCTCAAATAGCAACCATCACAATGACAACCATTAATAGGAGTTTTGTATGAATTTGGGTCAGAGGATATATATTCCATTCACGGTAGGAATTACTCTCTGAAAGGTCTTTTTTCCTACCAATATCCTACTATATAGTAGATTTATGGTAGGGAAAAAGGCCTTTCAGAAGTCAATTCCTACGGTGAATGGAATATACATGAGCCATTTTTGAGCCTGAGCTGAGCTTTTAAAATATTCTGGCTTGAACTTGACAAATTTATGGAACCAGCAATTTCTAGCTTCATGTAGAAGGCTATTTATCTTTGCTTAATCTATCATGTTTCTGGTGAAGGATTGGGTACTAAAACTAGTTGTATTATTCAATATAAATTGTGTTTATTCAATTAAAAACTTATATTCTCATACCCATATCTACATTATGTTTTTATGATGCTATCATTATTATATTATACATACTATGTTTAATAGTGTCAAAGCTTTAGTTATGCCATATTAGTTTAAAAATCAATATATAATTTTAATCTAAAATTATTTTAACGCATCATTTTTTAATTTCTTGTTCCCAACCCAATCTTAGTATTTTGACTTCTTTCTCGCCTCGTTGTCATCTCTAAATAAAAATGTCATTCCTGTCCATCCCTAATTTGAGCATGTAACATTATGGACTAAACGTTGCAAATCATCTCACCATTTGACAGGCTGTATTGTGATCCTCGGTTGCAGACCATACAGTTTAGGTGAACTACAGATTATATTTCTGTGATGTTACATGTCCCGTGTTTTGAGTACTGTGTGCTGTGTAAATTTATGTTACTACTCTCTCTTAGCAGCACTGATATTACAATGTTCTGTAGATTTATGTTACAGGCACTGTTAATATGTTGTGTTACTGCTATATATTCATACGCACAAGCGGCTTATATATGATCTACCCCTTGACCCTCTCGTGACCAGTGTCAAAACCAACTAATTGAAAGAGTCCTGGCGAGAGGTGTTGTGAAGGCTAGCTTCCTATTGGGTGGAAGGAGCTAGCGTCACTTGATTTTTTTTGGTTAACACTACGAGGTTGATTTTTGAAAGAAAATAATAAGTCTTATGGTGTAATCTATTCACATTAGTTCTGAAAAGCGTGTGATTCTCCATGGATTAAATCTTTAAAGGATATTTTACATAAATACTTTAAAGAAGAATGCACTTCATCCAAGACTTTTTTAATATATGAGAGGGGTCCAAATCAATATTATTACAATATGTACACCTTTGCACCTTGCTTCACATTATTTGATGCTAGTAGGGTGACATGCTAGTGGATAACCTTGATAAGTCACAGGATCCTTGCACAAATACTAATTTGCAATCACCCACAGTTACTCACTTATTAACTGTTTGTTTTGTGTTATAAGTGAGGCTAGTATGTGCGAATACATATAATGTTTTAGCTGAGGTAAGCATGTGGATCACTGCAAGAAACTCATTAAAGAAAATTGGGACAGAGAGATGAAGCTGGTTGCATATGACAGACACCTCGTTTTGATAATCAACCTAGGTGGTGATGATGATGATGATGATGATGATGATGTGATGATGATGATGATGAAGATGAGTCCAACTCTGGTGATGATGCGGAAGAAGTTCTTGCTACCCCTCTAGTCAAATCCAGGGGCTATTAAATTATATTATAAAAATCATTACTTTATCAAAACATTAAGTCAGGTTTAGCTCTCACACATCTAAGATATTATACTGTATAACCTAACCATTAATAATACACATATGCCATAGTGAATAGTCCAATCTATGTTTCACTCTCTTCTGGTGAAAAAGGGGACTGTACAATGAAAATTACATAATTATGTGTTGCAGTGTGTTTTAATTGTGAACTTTGAGTCCTACAGTGTTCTGGTAAGTGTAGGCCTTGCCCTTCTATCCTCCTTTCAATGTTTAATACAATATACAATTATACATATGAAAAAAGTAAAACAAAACTGCATTTTTTTTAAATATCTTATATTTCATTTTTAAAAAAATTAATTTATTTTTATTATTGTAATTTTTCTTGTTTTCAAAACTTTGCTTGTCAAAAGTGACAACTGCTAAACATATGGTCTTCCAAATCCTATGTTTTGGTGTAGGGATGCATTTTGAAATCTAGTACCTTTTCCATACATTTTTTACTGTTCTTCTGACTGAAATCAGTCTGTATATATGTCTGTGATGAATTAGTAAAATCTTTGAACTGCAGTAGTTTTTTTGCTTAATTGTAAACTATTTTTGTGATTATAAACCTTCTATTAAGTATAAACTTTGTAGGTCCTAACTATTGAAAATATATTTATAAAAATAAGTTAAATAATGAATAAATAACTCATAAACCAATAATTTGAACAAAACACACAAAAAATAATGACTGAAAATGCATTACATAGGGCACAGTTAAGTTATCGGCGATGAATATCGATCGATCCATCAGTTTGGTATGAAATGTATACAAGAACATAGTACATACTTTATAATAGTTCCAATGTTAAGCCAATAGATGGTGTTTGCAGTGGATAAAGTTAGAGCGCCGTACATTTATAAACGTTTTTAGCACTGGTGAATAAAATTCAAAAATGTTTATAAACATTTGTATCACTGGTGAATAAAATTCAAAAATGTTTATAAACATTTGTATCACTGGTGAATAAAATTCAAAAATGTTTATAAGCATTAATAGTGTGGGCAATGTAAAATACCGTGAACATTTATAAATGGCTATAACAGTGTAAGGGTTAGATACACTATAGCCAAAAATTATAGGCCTAAGATACTCTACAGTTAATCAGTCGAGGTAAATAGAGAGAACAAAATAGATTCACTTACTTGTTTTAGGTGTGAGGTAAACTGATATAGCTGTGATCGGATCATTGGATGGATCTCGGTACAATTCTGTAACTAGTAAATCATTGTCCTTCATTCGAAGAGGGAACTTCTGCATATCTGGTGAAAAATAAATAATAAATAATTGTATGTGTGTGTCAAAGTTTGAGCCAGTTATTAGAATTAAAAGAAAAACCAATGGAATTGCTACAGGTTGGATGCCCCGTGGAAGAGAAGGAAAAATGTGAGGAAGAATTAGAAAAATACTTGGGAAAGGAAAGACAAGTGGTAGTGGGAGATCTTAATGTGGAAGGAGCGAGAAAGTTTCGAGGAAGTGCTAGAACATGACGGATGGTGAGAAACACTAAGGGTAGAAGGCTACTGGAACTGTGTGCACTGAATGAAAAGAATGTGGCGAACAGTTGGTTCAGAAAGTAAACTTGGGAAAGCCATAAAATTACTAGATGCAGTTGTTATGGGGAGGGAAAATCTGGAATTGATTACTTCTTTATGGACAAGGAAATGAAATAGCAGAGTGTAAACGTTAAAATGATACCAAGTGTCTCTCTAGATTGATAGTAACCACAGGTTGCTGGTGTCACACATGTAGTGAGATGGGCATGTAGGAAAAAAGTAGGGAAGCAAAGAAGGATAAGAGTGTGGAGGTGTTAAAATGAAGAAGAACGAGAAATGTATTTAAGAAAGGCAAGAAGCTTAGTGTCCAAGAATGAGATGTAAAGTGTAGAGGTGGAATGGAAACTGGAGGGAAAGTATAAGTTAGAATGATGGATGAGAAAGGAAGAACTGTTATTAGAAGATGTTCAACCCAGAGAGGAAAGGGATGAGAGTGAAGTATAAGAGCATGAAGAATTAGCAGAAGAGGAAGCAATGGAAAGAGGTGATGGATGCACTAAGGAGGATAAAGTGGTAAAAGTTTCAGGTGGTGACGAAATGACTGTGGAAATGATAAGAGCTACAGGAGAAGCAGGAATAAAATAGTTAAACAAGGTTCTGGGAGTAATATGGAAGGAGAACAGTGTATTGAATGACTGGAAAAACGGAATTATAGTATTGTTTTTTAATAATGGAGACAGGAATGGGTGTACAAATTATAGGGAAATAGCACTGATGTGCCATTACAAAAATGTATGATAATATACTAGAAAAGAAAATAAGAAAGAAAATGAAAGAAAGGTGGAGAGAGGAACAGGATGAAATTTAGGAAACACAGGTCTACAATATACTTGCTATTTATTATATACAACTGAAGGAAAGAAGGTATGAATTTGGAAAAATTGAGTTCTGTATGTGTGTAAAAGACCTCCTATGGAGAAAAGAAGGGTCCTTGAAGCATAAGGAAGTATTGTATACAGTGTACTTTGTACCCATAGTCACACATGCAGCAGAAACATGTAGAGTGAACATAAGAGAAACTAGGATAGTAGAAGCCATAGTAATGAAGTTTGTGAGGAGCATGTTAGCTGTCACAAGGAAAAACAAGATTGAGAATGAAATTATCCAGGAAAGAGTGGAAGTACAAGAAGTATTTAAGATATTTTATTTTATTTATTTTAGGTATTTAACGTGCAATTTCTGGACCAACTTAATGTGTCAGCACATGAGAATTTTTATGAACGAGAACAAAAGCGCCTACTAATTTTGCCAGGAAAGGTATTTTCACATACCTTCCAGGGTTCTTTTACATGCCACAACAAACATGGGACAGACAGCTTTACTCCACCCTCCAAAAGAAGTTGTGCTATGGATTTTTATTGCTCAAAAAAATCTGTAGACCCCAGCTGGGTTTGAACACAGGAATATCAGGTCCTGAAGTGAGCAATTTACCCCAAGACCACAGAGGTTGACTATATAATATAGTATAAGAAGCGAAACTGAGATAGTATGGTCATATAATGAGGTTGGAAAAGGAGAGAGCACCAAAGAGAATGAAGGAAATGATGTATGTAGGAAAAAATACCGCAAGGGAGGCGAAGAGAGGGGAGGAGCAGACAGTAAATAGCGTCAAAGGGAGAGGATGGTAATAGAAGTAATTAAAGGAGGAAGAATGGTGGGAGGATAGGAGAAGATGAAAGCATTTTACTAAATTGACTCAGCTACCAGCTGGAAACAGTTGGTGATTATTAGAATTAAAATCATTTTTCAAATTTTACTGATTTTTTAAAATCCTATGTACTTATATACATCAAAGTAATTAGTGACTAAAACATCTCAATTATAGTGGGCCTCAAACCACTTGCATTCAGCATGATCAAATTTATAATTGATGTCTGCTCAGCATCTTAGTGTTTTCAGCCACAGTAAAATTTTCACAAAGTGTCCAATAGACTACAGTACTCATGAAATTATATTACATAAGATTTCAGAAGTTTAGTGAGAAACTTACTAGCTGTTCGCACTATATAAATATCTATTTATATAATTGGGTTAAGAGATAAGGTATATAGAATTTAGAATATTATTATTATTAGCACCGCGTCTTACTACCCGTTCGGGTTGTACACACTTACGCTAATGTGTAATGGTAGGGTGATTGTGAGNGCACTTACGCTAATGTATAATGGTAGGGTGATTGTGAGATGAAATGGAGGACCTACAGTTTAACGTGGAATCCGAACCACGGTGGAGGCCTGGCATTCCCCACATGTCTTGTCAGAAGTGAAGGAAGGGTTTGGTAATCAGATAAATCTGTGCCGGGACCGGGGATTTAACCCCGGACCCCCAGCACAGAAGTCCGACACCTTACCCCTAGACCACCAGGTCACCTTGAATTTAGAATAAATACATCCACATTTGGATGGGGGATTGTGTGAAACCATCTATGAAAAATCCTCCTAGACAAAGATTTGAAGTATGATATCAATGGCAATTAAGCCTATTGCTAGAGTGATGCCATAGACCATAATACCACCAATGCAAGTGAGAAATATTTGAATTGATAAATTTAAAACTAAATAAATTATGTATTCAAT
Organism: Timema shepardi; assembly: GCA_902151425.1. NCBI lineage: Eukaryota > Metazoa > Arthropoda > Insecta > Phasmatodea > Timematidae > Timema > Timema shepardi. The sequence goes on along the minus strand of CABFVX010001149.1, from coordinate 67,665 downwards.
AATAACTTTCAACTTAGTTCAGCAGCATGTACAGACATTAAATGTGGAGAACGAAGTTGGCTCACCAATATAATAGATAGATCCATTTTTGCAGCCAAGCAGAAGAAAAGACCCTGCAGTGTCAAAAGACGCAATCGGCACAACGTCTTGTATCTGCCAATGTTGTGTCATGGCGTGCCACACACCTATTTTACCGGTAGGTGAGAGTGCCACCAGCTGGCTTCCAATAAAGAACAAGTATTCCACTCGCACATTCAGGTTAAATGTACCTGGAACAAGTAGCATATAGATAATGTAAGGTTGATGATGAGTACGTCTTACTGGCCGATGATTCCAGCATCTAGTTTTGACAAACATACTTGTAGCTGTATTTTCACACCATGTTTACCATATCTCTAGAGGTAAATAATGGTACATTATAATAAAATATTGCCTACTGATTAGGTTTCATTACAGGTTTGTTTCAAGTTGTTTAAAATCATCTTAAAATTATGTTCTTTAATTTATGTATTTAGAGGTAGATATTTAATTTGGAAACTCATTCATATTCATACAAGGAAAAAATAGTGCCCAACAGTAAAATTAAACTAAACAGTGGACATTAAACAGTGGACGGAGGATATGGGGGCAAGACTTACACACCAGAAAATTGTGGGCTTTAAAGTTCACAATTAAAACACAACAAAACAATTATGTTATTTTCAGGGTACAGCAGTCTCCCTCTTCAGAAGAAGAGTCCAGTTGGTGTTTTCCTCTTTTCTGCTGAAGAAGGGGACTGATGTACCCAGAAAATCACATAATTGTTTTGTTGTGTTTTAATTGTGAACTTTGAAGCCTACAATTTTCTCATTGGTAAGTGTGTATGTAGGTTTTACCCTTCTATCCTTCTTTCAATGTTTAAGGAAAATCATGAATGACATGGCGGACCTATCTGTGGGTATGACCTAGATTTTTCCTATTAACACATGTTTGTGTCAACTATAAACAATAATCTGTAGAAACAAGATAAGCTGGGAACTTACTCGGTGGCTATTTATAAATAAATGCTGAGTTTGAGTTGACAACCAGAGTAACCAGATGACCTCATACACCAATAAAACATCTCTTAAGTGATATGAATGGAAAATGAAATAATTCCTAGGATAATGGAAATGAAGCATGTATGTAAAAGACAGCAAGAGAGCCCAAGAAAGAGATGAAAGAAGCAGATAACAGTGAGTGTGCTAGTGAGAGGAGTATAATTGAAACAATTAAATTAGGAAGAATGGTTTAAGATGGAGGAATTTTAATAAAACTGACCCGGCCACAAATTGTAAACAGTTGTTGATGTTGAATGAAATGATTACTCACCAACATTTGTCCGGGCTCCATCTTCGGACACGCCCCACAGTCTCACCTGACTGCCATAAGAGATGGCCACCATCTTGGAAGATGACTCCCCGCCCCCTACTTGCCCCATTTTAGCATTGATAGCAATCCTCTCAATACAGCTTTCAATGTGAGGGCTTGTGAATGCATGCTGCCACCCACTAGAGTCTTTTAACCTAAAAAAATATGAATAAATTAGAGCAACATATTTATTATATTAAATTAAGTATAGTTGAAAAATGGCACCAAGATATGTAAATCAAATCTGGGACATTTGGCTAAGTGTACCAATGCTTTACCATTGGGCTGTCCAAGATTCATACCGTTTTCAAGGTCATTCACTCTTTATTTGATAGTTTGTGATGGGTGTGTGAAATCATTGGCTGCTTGGTAGCTACCAGAAAAACAGCCCCAGTTATTCGGCATCTATGCTGCCACTTGTACAAGAATTAACTAACATGGTTGTATTGAAGAAGCCCTTCAAACTACCTATTTTATATCTATTGTATTTGAAAGCTTTGGCTCAGTATCTGCGAGATTAACTTACGTTTTCGGCTAAAACCCTGGTATTTTTTTATATTAAATCTTAGTTAAATAAATAATAATTATTATTATTAGCACCGCGTCTTACTACCCGTTCGGGTTATACACACTTACGCTAATGTGTAATGGTAGGGTGATTGTGAGATGAAATGGAGGACCTACAGTTTAACGTGGAATCCGAACCACAGTGGAGTCCTGGCATTCCCCACATTCACAAGATGTCTTGTCAGAGGTGAAGGAAGGGTTTGGTAATCAGATAAATCTGTGCCGGGACCGAGGATTGAACCCCGGCCGCCAGCACAGAAGTCGGACACCTTACCCCTAGACCGCCAGGTCATCTTTAATTACATTATCAATTTCCTTATAACAACAAATACAATTATTTCAACCTCAGTTATGATTTTACCTTTTACTCATCAATTAAATCTATGATCATTTTCTACAAATGTGAGAGTAATCGAATTTTTTTTACCAAGTTGAGTTTTGGTAGTTGTTCAACTCGACCCAAAGATTTTTAAAAAACTTGCAATTTCTGAGTACTCAGAATTTTTCTTTTATCTTGAAAATTCATAGTTTCATTAATTTGATTTGATTTTAAGATACTATTTCATAGCAAATGGAGTCCCTCATAATTTCCTTTTATTTTATTTAAAAAAAAGTAACTGTTAAAGCTATATTAAATTTATTTAAACATTTGAATTTGTGTGATCATAAATTTTTAATCTAATTTTTTTTATTGAAAATTAATGTTTGTACTTGGGATCTTGTATATGGATTTATTAAAAATGAATTCTACTTGAAATAAGTCTAATACAAATATTACTCTATTACTCAAACTAAATAAAAGCTTAAAACATTTTCACTCACACTCGATACAAGCTAGACCTGATTCAAGCTTGACTTGAGGTGAAAAATGCCAACATACACCACTATTATTTTACATTAATAAGTGTTGTATATTTGCAGTTTTAAAGTAGTACATAATTTTCTTTATGACAGAAAATCTGTTTTATAAAATATTTATGAGTTATATAGTAGTTGTATGGTTGTTCTAAAAATAGACACACAAAATAAAAAACCTCCAAATTACCTATAGCACGCAACAAAATGTGCGTATGCCACCGCTATCCAATTGTGATGAGCTTTTACAATCTGGACTCGTAAAGGGTCAGACCAACTAGAACCTGAAAAACGATAGGTAGTGGTGCAGGGATACATTTATTAAGCAGAATTACCAGCAAGGTTTGTGAACTATGATTTGAAATCCTAAATTATATGTGAGACTGGTGTTAAATCAAATGAACGCGATTAAAAAAAATTAGACTAGAGTGAATTTCCTTACTCTCCAGATGAATGCACACCACACACTTTCCATAAGACCAACAAAGCCAGCCATGGACCGTATTTACCTTGATGAGCCCCAAATACCAGCCCAACGTCATTTCGGAAAAGTTTGTTGAGGTCGGCTGAAGAGTTTCGGGTGTGACGTAGGTCCAAGGAGGCTGCCCGCGAGTGCCCCACTCCCGACCTTCCAGCAATGTTACGTATGTCTGTGGAACTACGAGACACCACACCAGTGCAACCATTGGAGGAAACACGCAGGTCCAAGGAGGAATTGCGAGAGTGACTGTTAGACGAACGCTGGGGGTGAGCACCGTGGATGTGAGGCCCAGGTAGCAATGCTCCCACAGGAGGTGGAGCATTTGTACTATTACTGGAGGATGGGGTGGAGGAGACAGGTGGAGACGGTGGAGCCGAAGCTGTTGTTGGGGCCGCGCTTGCCTGTTCTACAGGGATACGCACAATGGAACCTGGCCGTGCGGAGTGAACAGCTGTGGCATTTTCTCCGGTGGAAGGAGATGTGGACGATGTTGTACCAGGATCTTGAAGTGGTATACCTAAGTAAGACAGAAAATACAGGTCTTAGTATATAATAAGTCTACAGAGTCAATTGAAAATAAATGCTTTAATAAATAAAAACTAATATGATCTACACAATTAAAATGGCTAAGAATGAAATAAATGATCTTATATATAGTATGAATCTATTAAGTAAAAGATTTTTATGTATGTGTGTATATATATATATATATATATATTTTAATAGATCCAGACTATTCTTTAATACCAAAAGGTGATCCGGCAGTCTAGAGGGGTGGTGTCAAACTTCTGTGCTGGAGGTCTGGGGTTCAATCCTCGGTCCCAGCACAAATTTATCTGAGTGCCGAAACCTTTTATTACCTCTGACAAGACGTGTATTAATCACAACTTGTGAATGTATAGAATGCCAGGCCTCTAACATGGTTTGGATTCCACATTAAACTGTAGGTCCCCCATTTCATTTCACAATCACCCTACCATTATACATATGCCTAAGAATGTATAACTTGAACGGATAGGAAGACGAGGTACTAACAATAACAATTAATAATACTCAATATTAATTAATTAATAATGATTAATATTAATCAATTAATAATAATAATTATTATTATTATTATTTCGATTCCCTTTATTATATTAGTGGCCAACAGTTGTACCTATAACAAGCCAGCACTGAAAAGTACACAAGTATCCTACAAATAAATATATATTTAGAGCAGAAAATAAGATAAACAATAATAGTGAAATAATTTTATGTACTGATGAATAGTTATGAAAAAAATAGTAATTAATAATGATAAGAATATAAAATAGCAATAATAACAAATAACTAAAGAGTGGTTAATAACAGTAACAATATGCAAAAAAATAAATCAGAAAGTTCTAAATTTTAATATTTTAGGGAGAACATCTACATGATAAATTATTAATATGGGAATTCCTTAAATAACTCTCTGAGTTTAGCTTTTCTTTTATGATAAAAGTCGAATTCAACTAATCTATAATTAGTCCTAGGGATACAACAACATATAGGGCTATTGAGAAAAAATAGTTTTGGATTACAAGAACCCCAAAAGGGGATATGAACGCCTACATGAATGAGGGCAAATTTGCAAGAAATTTTGCTATTGAAAATATTAAAAACAAAAAGGGCATCACAATAAAGTCTAGACAAGGAGAGATCTTGGAACCCTAATAGGTTTTGAATTATGTCATAATCATAATAAATCCAATTGGTAAAGGATTTATCATAGCACGCAGCAACAAATTTTCTTTGAACATTTTCCAACCTAAGAGTGTCAGTTAAGGTAATGGAATTCTTAGCAACAGTAGCATATTCTAACTTCGATCTATCCAGGGTGTATTACAGATATAAAAAACAGTCAACCTTCTTAAATGATGAAGTAATAAATTTAATAAGTCTAAGTAATTTTAATGATTGAGATATTACATAATCAACATGATAGTGGAAATAAAGTTTGATATCCAGGAGGAAACCAAGATCATTAATATAAAGGGTGCGAACTACGTTTTCATTGCCCAATTTATAAGTAAAAAAGAAAGGATTAGTTTTCCTAGTAAAAGATCTATATTTGATCTTAAATTTATTAATAGACATTCCATTTTTAAAAGACCATTGTAGAATACCATTTACATCATTTTGTAAATCTATATAATCTGCAATTGATTTGAAAATTTTAAATAATTTTACATCATCAGCAAAGAGTAAATAACTAGAAGAGTTCAAATATTTACCAGTGTCATCAATAAACACATTAAAGAGAATAGGACCTAAATTAAAACCCTGTGGTATACCACTATGCTGACATAATTCAAATGCCTTACTTTGGTCAAAATAAATAGCATTAACCTGACCTTTGTCAGAGACTTGAGGGGCAACATGCCCAAGAAATTCTACTAAATTAGTGACTGTAGATTTATTTTTTATAAAGCCATGTTGATTATCTGAAAGTTTATTTTTGAGGTGGTGGAAAAGTATGCTCATTTATGAATTTCTCAAATACTTTGGAGGGAAAGTGTTTTAAAAGAGAAATTGGTCTAGAATTGCAAGCATTTGTTGTTGCCCCCTTTTTTTATAAATAAGTATGACAACAGATTGTTTCCATGCAAGAGGAAAAGTTTCATTTGACAGGGTAATGTTAAAGATATAGGCTAACAATAAACTGAAAATGCTGGCCCAGCCTTTAACAATAAAACTTGGAATTCCATCTGTCCCGGCACATCTAGAAGAACTCAAATCTTTTTTATAGCATTAGCAACATCCAAGGGCGCACTAGTTTCAATAACGAGACAGGGTAAGACAGGAAAGGCTGAATTATAAACTGAATGAAAGTAGGTCCCAAACTCATTAGCAATTAATAAAGGATCTGCTAAAATCTTGCTATTAATTTCTAGGTTAGACAGGGAAACCTTATTCACACGATTATTTTTAACAAATTTTCAAAATTCCTTTGGTCTGCATTTAATACTATTTTCTATGGAGTTCATCCAATTAGCTCTGTCTATAATCAAAGTAGTTTTAACTAATTTACGACAAAGATAAAAATATGAATAGAATATACTATTATTTGTTAGTTTAAACTTTTTGAAACTGTTGTTTTTTTCCTAATATAGTATTTAAGAGTAGAAGAAACCCAGTTAGGATATTTGGATGAATTAATGATAAGGATTTGAGGAATTTGCGTTTTGATTTTCCTTTGGACTAAATTGGTAAAATTATCTACAGTCAAATTAACATCTGTAGTAGAATAAACACAAGACCAATCAGCAGTGGCCAGATCATTGTAAAGATTAAGGTAATCACCAAGTGCATAGTTAATATATGTGGTGGGGCTGTCATTAATTTTAGTAGCAATAGGTACATCAAGTGAAATCAATAAGGGTGAATGAGCTAAACCAATATTCACTAGTGAGTGAGAGCTATGAGTTACTAAGGGGTGGTTGAAATTAGCAAAAACAAAGTCAAGGAGGTTAGTGTCATTATCAGTTTTATTAAATTGTTCTAATCCCATTATGTTAGTCGAAGCAAGAAGTTGAGTAGCTTTTAATTTAATGTAGAAATGCGAAATGCTTTGAGCATAATGATATTTCCAATCAATTTTGGGACAGTTAAAATCACTTAGTAGTATTATTCAATAGATGTAGTTAACTAAAGCACCTCCAAGATATAAATAGTAATTATTAAATGCTTCGACTCTTATTTGGGAAGCAAGATATGTGTTCCCGATTAACAGTTTTTGGCGATCAAATGTTGGGATTTCAATCCAGACACATTCCATATTATTCTCAAGGTCAGTTCTCCTGGCCACACCAGAAATAGAATCAATGACAGAAATGAGAACACCACCATCCCTTGAGACAGTGGCTTCATAATATAATCTATCAGCTCTATAAACATTATAGTTAGGGGGAAAGTAAATTTCATTAACAAACGCACTAGAGAGCCAAGTTTCAACCAAACAAATAATAGAGAATTCATTCTAACAGACATTTCTAAATAATTCCCTTGCTTTGGGTTTGTAGACCACAAACATTTAGATAGGATATTAGAATATCACTATTATTCAATGGGAGCTGCATTGGTAGGTATCCTTCAGACCTCCGTCGATGGTCACAAGTGGGGTTCGAATTGAATCATGATGGTGGTCGTGGTGGTGATGAAGATGATGATAATAAAATACCAAAGAGGACATGTTGAATGTATGAGTAATAAATAGGTTTAGCTTAAACAAATTTCATGTAAATTGGATCAACTTAGTTGAAAAATGACTCCTGAACACTGGATTAAGCCCAGGACTTTTGACGTAGCATACCAATCCTCCACCAGTCCCACTTATCAATTTGTGAACAGTATTAATTTCAAAGTATTATAGTTATTATAAGTAGGCTTCCTCGTGCTGGGAGTAATATAATAACTCTCTTTAACTTAACGCACATTTAATGTAAGAGAATGTCCAGTGTAGAACTTCTATATTATGTGAAGGGTATCCTCATGTTCCTGCCAGACAATCCTGTTGTGATAATTTCAACACGGCTACATTATTTTGAATTTTTGTTTGTTTATTGTATGCAGATGACTTCGATTTAGTATGTCTCATGAACCCTAAAATAGTTGTCTCTTTTCACACTTCATTTTGTAGCTACAGTAAAGTTTCTATTACATCAGGGTTGTGGAATCAGAGTCAAAAGCAATTTTGGGTGTTGTTGGAGTCGGTAAAATGTACTCAGACTTCAAAATAAAAACTTATAAAATTATAGCATTATAACTATATCATTTTAATAATAATTTTTTTTTATTCTTTAGGACCAATATTTGTAATTTGAATTGATACATTAATCTAAATATAAATTCACATTACTAAAGAAGCTTCCTATGAAATTATTTGTATTGGAACATTTAACTGCAGTAAATTTGTTATTACTAATTAATACACTTTAGCCATTTATTAAGGAGTTGTAGTTGAACAGTGTAAAAATAGAGGAGTTTAAGTCAACGGCTTGGCATACCGACTCTACAGCCCTGATAGCAAGGACTTGTTGCACAATCAGTTCTAACTGCTTAAGTTTCATTTTAGTGAACAATTTGTTTTCAAATAGTCAAAATTTATTGACTATATTATGCTCATTTTCATACATTAGGTTTGTTACATGAATCCTGATCATACACTGTGTGTCTTTAAGTTGCGTGAATATTAAGTGAATGCTACATTATACCTATATGAATGTTAAATTGATCGTAGTCCCTGCATCAAATGATAGTTTATCATATAGTATAGTGCAAAGGGAATAAGATATAAGCCATATTTTTACAAGTGGGCTTACTATAGTTAGTGTAAACAGGCTACCTCAAATTAATTGTAGTTATTTATCATAAAATGGCTATAATATATTATACTTTTATAACATGAGGGTTTAATAAAGTGAAAGTACCTAGGCTTTCTCAAATTAATATTAGTGTTCATATATCATGAAAAGGCAATCAAATGACAGCCTATTTTATACTTTTACTACTATATGTAGGCACACTAACTATACTAAGCCCTCTTGTAGAAAATTAAATTAAGCTTTAAGGTTTAAGATGAAAGATTAAATATCTTTATAAATGTAGCTTCAAATAAACAAGAAAGTGTCAAGTATATGCATACATGGTGGAGGAAGGTATCCATAAAATAACACATCCCCGCAAGATGATTGTCCAAGGTCTTCACAGAGCATGAGCCTTTTCACAAGTGGTGTGATTCCATAAAACTCTGCTTCGTGGCGAAAAGCTCGAATGTCTACACTCAAGTCTATGTCTCTTGTCCTCAGATAGTTGAGGATTGTAGCGAACATTTTTGGGTCACGATCAATGAAAATGGCCCCCATCTCATCCCTTAAACTTGACATTCTGCCACTCAAAAGGGCTGTGAAAAATGAGTTGGGGACCCACATCAAAGTCTGCCGAGAAGTAGAAAACCTTTTGAAACAAAAAACAATACAAAATACAGTAAACTAGCCCAGACAGGCTTATAACTTAAAATATACAGCCTGTGTAATTACATTAAAACCTGTTAGTGATAATAAATAGGGGTATGTCCCACCTACGATAGGAGTGTAGCCAAGTGACCGCTAGCAGAATGTTCTTTATTTCAAACATCGGTTGGAATTAACTCATGTAAACCTATTTGAAAATAATTATTTGCTATGTAATACCACAATATCAACAGAAAGTGTTATCAAATGAATTTAATAATAGGTACTTCCGTAATAATGAATATACTTTAGGTCTATAATTGTTTTTTTCATGACTAAGGTGAAGAACAATAAATACAAATAAAACCACTTACTTATGTAAGTTATTTGTTTTGAAGTTCTGGCCACAAGAGATAATAGTACATGATATAGTAAATTAAAAAGTATTGTCTTAAAACTTGTATGATCTTCTTATAACTGGCCACGAAAATAAAAATTGTATTTTATAACCTATAGAGAGCACCATACAAAATATTAGTTTAAAAAATGTTTTTTATTTTATAAACACGTGTGCATGAACATAGTCAAAAATATATTAGATTACTTCATCAACAACCCTAATTTCATCCAGTTCTCCAGGTTATTTTTTTGAAGAAAAGACAGCCATTTAGAATCTCTCGGTATAGCATTTAAAGCGAGCTAAAGACACGACTTAAAAAAATAGTTATTTCACTAAGTTCATATTAAATAGTGTAAAAATGCTTACAAATAGAAAAAATTATCAAAAATGACTTGTTTGTTATAAAAAAATTGATGCCAAAGGTGACAATAACTCAACACGTGATCTTGAAAATCATATGGTTTGACAAATGGATACAAGCGTAGATGATAACTTTTGCTAGCCTTCCCTAGGCCTATACCCCTATGGTAGATGGACTTTAGGCGTGATAAAATTCAAAAAAGTTTGAATTATTAATTCTATTCAATAATAGCATGAGCCTATAGTGTTTATGCAATGAATCATTATTGCTTACATATAACTCTAGTTTACAATTTAATTGGTTGATATTTTATTTGGTAGCTTATTAATTAAAAATATTTAAAAGGATGTTATTCTCAGAGATGTTTATGGATCGTTTCTGTAGCTTTATTTAGATGTACAATAGCCCACGGCATCTTTGGTGCTCACTGACAGCTCACAGCTGACTTCTGACAGTCAACATTTAGGTATATACCTAAATTTTGACTGTCAAAAGTGACAGATGCTAAACACGTGTTTTTACAGATCATCTGGTTCAGCGTAGGGATTCGTAATCTGGTCTGGTAACTTTTTAAAACTGTCAGAAGTCAGCTGTGAGCTGTCAGTCAGCACCAAAGAAGCCATGGGGCAACTGTAGTTTGCAGTCTATCATCTATTGATGATTTTTCCTAGTCTCTATACAACATATTAACCACTTTTGTTTATTGTTTCACTTCATAGCTATTTTTATTTATAATGGAATGTTAGGTTATCAATTTGTCTAAACTATAAGAAAAAATCGCGTTTGAATGTGTTTTATTAAATACCTTTTATAAAATTTAATGTAATACTATTTACTGAGCAACAACTAATAGATCATTCAAATAAACAAGAATAAATATTAGCACTGTGTGCATGTTGTTATTATAAAACTTAAATTCCGACATGGTAAAATGAGAATTTGAAAAGGCTCACAAATAATTAGAGTAGGTTTAATTCAGTTACTAAAACCAAAACTTTGTAATCAATATTGTATAACAAGGTTCTGTTGTATGAATCTCACCTTGTGCCTCCAACATTAAGATGAACTATATCACCATTATGATTTTGATGAAAAGCTGCCATCACATAAATCAATTTGAAATTAACACTTTTCAAACGATACTTTATAAGATAACCATTAAGAGGCAGTCTGCATTTTAATTATATATCCATTTTGACACTAGTAAACTAAAACTATTGCAAATGCAATCACACCACAATACAGTGCTGCCAGGCCTTAAAAAAGTATTTCGTGAGATTAGAGTGAAAAATATCATGAGATTTAATAAAAATTTCAGGAGTTTTTTGATAAATCACACAAAATCATATAATATACTAAATCCAATAAAAAATGTTCTACACAAAAGTGACAAGAAAAAATTTAAAAGAGTTATAGCACTCACTAACTCCTTTAATATTAATGTTGGCAGCAGGGTTGCCAAATTACTTTTCTAGGTAAAAAGATCAGTTGGTTTTTTTCATTTTTGTTCACATCAGAGAATTGATTTGACTTGTTTGGCCCTTTCTTGTCATTTTTTAGAATATTCACAAGAAAATTACATACCATCCCTTTAAAAAAGTATTTTGCTAAAAAAAAAAGGCAATTCAAAAACCTCTAAACAAAATCGATATAAATTATTTGTAGAATCATAAAACTGAACACTAGATAGCACTACTAAAAATATTATTTAAAGTTAGTCAACTGTCCACAATAACATTTTTAACTACATGATAAACATGTTTTAATACTGTAGTTGTAATGTTTCACTAGATAAAGGATTATCCTACATATCAGTCGTTGTTTGGCATCGGTGGTGGACGGACATGTTTTGCTGTTTTATAAGAGACCGTAACATATATCGTGTTGTTGGATACGATGGATTCCGGTGATGAGTGCGATATTGATTCGACTATGACAGAACTATACTCGAATATTCAACAATCCTGTATTCCCTGTTCGTGCGGGACATGCCCGTCCCACACGGTATGACCCTCTTCCAGTTCGCGGATGACACCGCTATCCTGGCGCAGTCCCCGGACCGTAGGTGGTCTGGGCCAAACTTACCTTCGCGTTGGGNGCCTACCTTCGGACCCGGTCCCTTTCCATCCAATCCGCCAAGACACAAGCTATTCTGTTCACGCGTAGGGGAACGGGCCCCCTGCAGGCACTTCATGTGGAGGGTACCGCGGTCCGATGGCTGGGGGTGACCCTGGATGCGAAATGCAGTTAGGACCCGCACCTGCGTTCGGCGGTGGGTAGGGCCAGGGTCGTCATGTTGAAGCTGGCTCCTCTTTTGCGCCCGGTCAGTCCGCTGGAATACGGTCACAAGATCAGACTTTTTCTGCTCTGTGTGATGTCCATCCTGATCTATTCCGCTCCCGTATTCTCCGATCTACCTAGATACAGATACAACCATTTCCGTTCTGTATAGCACCGGTTCCTTCGCTTAATCCTCGGGGCTCCGCCCCGCATCCCAGACCGCGTTCTCCTGACTATGTCAGGCCTCCTGTCCTTGGACAGCCGTATCCGCGGGCTGGCGGAGAGGTTTTTCAGCCGGGCGCAGGCTAGCTCCAACATGATCGTCAGGGGAATCGGCGATTACGACGCTCCTGGCCATCCCTACCACCGAATAAGGGACGGCGTCGGGAACCCCTTTGTCGACGTCGGCAGGTGACCTCGGAGTCGAATCGGGGGAGTCGTGACCCCCCTTCTAGTCGTGTGAGACTGGGAGGGGAGGCCAGATAGCGGGCGATGCCAGCCGATAGGCCGTGATCTACGAGTGTGCGCTGGTGGCCCAGTGGTGCGGTGAAGGGCGCCAGTGATCCAAAAAACCGACCAGGTTATATGTGCCGTATGGGAGGGGACATAAACCCCTCCACAAAAAAAGTGATCTGTGCTCCAATATGGGGATGTATTAGACTGGAAAATACTTTTATTTTACTTTCATCATAAATGTTGTTTTTGAGAACCCATAGGGGATGGGGAAAATTATTATTTCAATTGTGTTGTTTCTGTATAAAGTATGTATGTAAATAGTGATTTAAGTAAGAAAATAAAATACCTTAGAAAAAAAATCTCAAACTAGTGCCATAGGTTCAAAATCGGGTCGTTTAAGATCACCATCTAATAATCAAATTATGAAGAAAGCGAAATCTAGTGTAGGGTGGGTTGCGGTCAAACCAACGGGACAGGCGTCAGCCAAAATTCCCAAAGTAGCTAATGCTAAGGAGAGTAAACTTGGGACAATTGTGTCAAATGACAGTATAGCAATCGAAATAGAGGATTTATTTAATTATTCTAATCCAGGGTCATACAAAATTACATTTTCAAATACATCGGGAATAAACATTCAGAATTTGCAGTCAATGAAAGTAGGAAAGGGATTATTTCTTAAGCATAAGAGCGTTACTAGAATTCATAACAATTCCACAATGTGGAATTGTTATGTATTAAGGAAGCTAATAGTCTTATGGCAGATAAGTGGTAACAATTTGGTTGGTCCCTGCCGAAAAAATTCTAGTAACGCTCTTATGCTTAGGAAATAATCTCTTTCCTACTTTCATTGACTGCAAATTCTGAATGTTTCCTTAATACATAACAATTCCACATTGTGGAATTGTTATGTATTAAGTAAGCTAATAGTCTTATGGCAGATAAGTGGTAACTGGAACTGGAACAGGAATTGTTATGTATTAAGGAAGCTAATAGTCTTATGGCAGATAAGTGATAACTGCATGGTCTTTTGAAAGTCTCAGTTGACAGGGTGGGTCATAATGATCATAGAATTGGAGTTATTCATAACATTCCACTCGAGTTTTCGGAGGAATTTATTAAGGAATAGTTAGATAGAGAAAGTGAATCTTCAATATTGCAGGTACGACGTTTCAATAGGCGCAATCCTGATACACCTGAGCGGTTTGATCCCTCCGGTACAGTAGCAGTGACTTTCTTGGGTAAAGAGCTACCGTCTTAATGTTGTCATGTGTTTTTCTAAGGTGGAGGTCAAGCCTTATGTTTAGCCAGTGACGCATTGTCACAATTGTTTACGTTTTGCACATCTCGTTGTCAACTGTCGTAGTGGAGGGCATAGGTGAGCAAAGAGTGGAGGGGGTAATCTCATAGAAGAAAGTTTAAAAGGAACCCCAAAATGTGTTCACTGTGAGGAGATCATTTGGCGACCGACCGAACGTGTCCCGAGGGGATGCAACAGCGTCAATCTAAATTTACACTGGCTCGTCGCAATTTGTCGTACCGGAAGGCTGGTCAGGATGTGGAACGCAGTTCTCCCTACAGATCTCGCTATGCAACCAGGGAGGCCCGATTTGACATGGACAATTCTCAATTCTCAAATACGCCAATACGGCCACGCAATGTAACGTCCTGTGGGGCGACGCTTTCGAGTACCCCGGCACAAGTTGTAGGGGATATGGACGTGAATTCGTCAGGAAGCTCTATCGAAGGAACATTAGATGATATAATAAGTAACGGGGTGGAACAGATGATTTCTAAAGTGATGTCGCTCCTAGTAGCCGTGGCTTCCTCAGTGCCAGGAGAGTTAGATCTACCAAGTTTAATGGCAACAATAAGGAAAATCCAAAAGTGGTTAAGGGATGTGCGACGCTTTAATAGACAAATTCGTAGATCTGACAGAATCAAAGCAGGTAGTGGTGTCCAAGGTAACCTTGTTTGAGTGAGGTATATTTTGGTTTTTGTAGTTAGTTATTTAAATATGATACAATGGGATTCTAAAAGCATCGGAATCAATAAAGTTGACCTTGAGCAATCAATTTTTTCTCGCGATATCCATAGAGTAGCGTTAAGTGAAACTTGGCTCAGGTACCAGGATTATATTATTATAAATAAATTTAAAAAGTTTAGGTCGAATATACCTGCCTGAGTGGGAGGGGTTGCGCTGTTAATTAGGTCGGACATTCAATCTGTTGAAATAACATCGGGCAATTTTCAATATCATTGGGAGTTTGTAGCACTAAAAATGTTTCCGAAGGTAGGATATTTTCAGTTATATCTTTATACGACCCTACGCCAAATAATTTCGATAATAATTTAAGGGAACAAATTGTCGGAGGTCTATCGTCCCTAGTTATTATCTGCGCTGACATGAATGCGCACCGTGTGTTGTGGGATAAAGATTCATGAAACTTTAGCGGTGCTACAGTACTTCTTGTTATATTAAATAACGGGAAGTTTACGTGACTTAACAGACCTCCATAACATGACATGTGACCAGATTTTTTTTTTTTTTTGCATCCCCTAATTTTACACCATATTTAACTTGGGATACGATTGGTGAGTCCATAGGTAATGAACATGTAACGATGTTACAAAAAGAAGAACAACAAGCTCAATCAAATGGGAGGAACACTCACTATCTGCCTTGTTGAACATAAACACTGGAGCACATGTTCCGTGACTTCCTATCCTTATAACTCAATTCCACTGACTAAATGGAGATACGATCCGACGGTCCACTCTTGAAGGAAGCCCCACCCAGAAACAAATGAGTGACGGCAGCACCACCAGTTTATTTTCCGTTTCCGCCGCCTGGATGGTTCCAGGAGTTCCTAGAGTCACCGCAATTCTTCTTAAGCACTGTTTGTCTCCCCTCCTCCTATACATGTTTTCCCTCCTTTTTTCCCTCTCCCTGTGTGTATGTCATGCATTTGTGTCGGATATATATTGTGATGTTTCTTTGACATGGTTACTCATTGTATAACTGGCTTACAAGGTGAGAGCGGCAATTAAGCTTGGACTTTATTATATTCTTCAAAATTCTCTTTTGGTTATATTATGGGGAACCTTTCAAAATTATAATTTTCGGACTTATTAATTTAAATTTATATATATATATATATATATATATATATATATAT
>CABFVX010001149.1:2290-51700 GCA_902151425.1 Timema shepardi | reverse complement strand
ATATATATATATATATATATATATATATATATATATGCGTGGTTGATTCGCAACCACGTATCCTTCTGTGTTTTTCCTGCTAGGGGAACCTTCCGTTCTTCTATGGAACGTAACTTCTATTTCGCCACTCGGTGGCTTGCGTCTATTTGCGCTCTTGCCGACTGTCTGATTAGCAGTTGATGTTTGTTGGGAATATTTTGAGTATGTTTTACTCAGACATTTTAAATTATCATATGGTTATATGGGGAGCGAGCACTATAACTTTCAGATATGTGCTTTATCTTTAACATTGTTGAACTTATGAGTTTATATTATATGTATTTTAATGTGTTATCTATATATGTGATGTATATTTTAATATGTTCTTAACTATTTTGATATTACATTTTAGAAAACATTCTAAAATAATCTTACGTAAGGAGTGTTGATAGATTATAACTAAAGACTTTTAATTAAGCCATTTTATTTTATTTGTTATGACCATATTACACTTAGTGTTTTGTTTATATTCTTGACTTGCAGGTTTATTTATAAATACTGTCAACCATATATTTTTTTAATCCATTTTTCTAGCCCCCTTTGACTCATATTATTTTTATGTTTTTATTCAACCTAAGATTATTATTAAAATAAAATGATTTTAACACATTAGTTAATCACTTTCCATTGATTTAACTTTTTAGCTTTTTCTTTCTCGTTAATATTTGTATTAATAACTATCTAAGTCTTTAGTTATAATCTATTTTGATATTATAATGAAAATTTAGTGAAGTTCTCAAAATTGTCAATTCATTCCAAATATATGTATATTATTTATTCCGGTATGTTTTATATCTTTTATACTAGTTGATCTTTGGACTTTATATTAAACTCCAATTTTCAAATTCTTTCCCCACATTGAATTCTTTTATCACATTTAATTACAAATAGTGTTCGTTATTGTGTGGTTGATCGAACAGTGGGCTGTTGGAAATGTTTAAATTACGTGACAAAATATATGTATATAAACTAGTTAAATTTAACCCAGAAAATACAAACTATAAGAGTGATTATATTTTAGCTAGGAATAATGTAACATCACTTAAAATAAAGTTGATGAGAAATTATTTTATATAAAAAGTTTATAAGCAGTAGTAATAATCCTAAACAAGAATTGCAGGAGATAAATAAATCTCTTAATAAATACTGTATAGTTAATAATAAAATATTAAGATTGAAATTTATGAACCAGGAATATAATACAACTTCTGATATAGCAGATATTCTAAATCCTTTTTTTTTAATGTAGGACATAATCTTGCAATAAATATTCCTGTATATCGTGATGATAAATGGACATATTACACTACCTCTATAGATAGCTCATTTGCAATTTTCTTAACAGATGTAATTGAAGTAAAAAATATGATAAGAGATCTTAGTGACTCAAAAAGTCTGCCTTTTGATAAATGTTCTAATGAAGTACTAGAACACTGCTAAATTTTTTTTTGCAGAGTATATATCTGTTCTATTTAATAAATTTATAACAGAAGGTCAATTTCCGGGAGAACTGAAATATCAAAAATTATCCCCGTATATAAGGGTGGCACTTTGAAATGTGATCCATAAAACTACAGGCCTAACTCACTTATAGCCTCTACATAAAAAATATTAGAACAAATAATGCAAGTTAGATTACTTAAGTCTTTAAATAAAATACATTTTTTCAAACACCCTTAGTAAAGATTTAGGGGGAAATCAATACACTAGTTGCGGCTTTTGAATTTATTGACAAAATACAAAATACATTTGATGACAATACTAAGCTATCAGGAGTTTTATTTATTGTTTTAAAAAGGCATTTGACACTCTCAACCATGAAATTCTATTATACAAGCTGTCTAAAATAGGAATAAGAGGAGTAGCACTTGAGTGGTTTAAGAGATATATTACTAACAGAAATCAATACACTTACATAAGAAATCACGAAAGCACTCTACGTGGTGTCACATTTGGGGTCCTTCAAGGTTCAGTAGTGGGACCTGTACTTTTTCTTATTTATGTTAACGACATTTTCCAGGTAAATTTTCAAGGCCACTTACAATTATATGCAGATGACACAAGTTTATTTTATATGCGACAAGATTTTAAAACTATAATAGAGAATATTCAAACAGACCTGAAATTCTTATACCATTGGTTAAGAGTCAATAAATTGTCGCTAAATCTTGAAAAGTCTAACTACGTTATTTTTATTGGATTGGGAAGCAAAGATATAAAGAATATAGATAATTACCAGATATGATTTGTGAATAACGTTCTGAAACACGTAAGGAAAGCAAAATATCTCGACTTGACCATTGGCAGCTCACTATCCTAAAGCTCACATACAAACCATGTCACACACACACACACACACAGGTTGGGGCTGTTCTATCACGGCTCATGCCCAATGTGGGAGGCCCAAACAGAGAAGGGGAGCACTCCTGTCATCGGTTGTCACGTCAGTCCTCACGTATGGAATTTCCATATGGGCCGATGTATTGACGCTTCAGGAGTCCCGTCGTAAAGTGGCACCAGTCTACCGGCTGAGTGCTTTACGAGTAGCAAGTGCATTCCGCACGGTATCAGAAGATGCGGTGTGCGTTATCGCCGGAGTGCTGCCGATTGGGGTCTTGGCGGAAGAGCGGAAGACCTTGTATCGTCGCAAAGGTCTAACATCGCTGAGCGCAGAGGAGTTGAAGAGGCAGGAGCGGCGAAGCAGTCTCCAACGATGGCAGCGGCTGTGGGATGCCTCCACCAAGGGGAGATGGACTTACCATTTGATTCCCAAAGTGGATAGGTGGTACAATCGCAGCCACGGAGCTGTCAATTACTACTTGACACAGATGATCTCGGGACACGGGTGCTTCCGGGCATACCTATACAAGTTCAAGTACGAGGATTCTCCGGAGTGCCCCACCTGTCGCGGAGTAGAGGAGAATGCTGAGCATGTGTTCTTCACGTGTCCGCGGTATGATACCCAGCGTGAAAAGCTGGAGGCCGCAGTAGAGGGGAAAATTACGCCGGAAAGCTTGGTGGATATGATGCTCTCATCAGAGGCAGCGTGGGAGGTGACAAGCACGTTCTCGACGGAAGTACTCAAGGGTCTACGTCACGAAGAGCAGGAGAGGAAGAAAAAAGAATCGGAAGGAAAGAGCCTAGTACACCCCTAACCCCACCGCCAACATCTAGGTGGGAACGGGGAAGTAGGAGAGGCCAAGTCACAGAAGGAAGAGCAGAACAACAGCTAATGCCTCCCCCCACGAAGTAATAACTAACGGTGGTTCCGTGGGGGAGTAACAGTGGCAAGGAGAAGAGGGTCAGGTTTTTTAGTCGGTAGGGGTTTTGTCAAGCCTAAATACGCCGCAAATCTTGGCGGCTTGTGGGCACTTTAACATCCAAACCGAGCCCGACACACTGTGCGTAAAATCATTTTCCCCCCTCATAAAAAAAACAAAACAAAAAAAACACACACACACAAACAAGGGTCCAGTTGGGGTGCTAAAAATAACTTTCGTACAAACTCTCTCCAAATATGCTAGAGCCCATCTACTTGGCTCTGGTTAGCTCGCATTTGTCCTACTTAAATGTCATCTGGGTAAAAGTAATTTAATACCACTAATAAGACTACAAAACACACGTCTAAAAATATTTTTCGGCTACCCATCGGTGGGGACGGCGACATTAAGCTTAAAAGTTTGGGTATTTTGAAATTAAGTGATGCTATTTTTTTGGATACGGTTGTAATGGCATATAAACTTTAAAACAGCCTAACTATTAGTAACTTAAAAATTGGGGAAAAGGGGAATCACCTTACAAGAAATTGGAATAATTATTTCCATAACAGAGTAAACACCTCTAATTTTGGACTCTACTTAATAAAGATTAAGTAAGGGACTAATATTATTCAACATAATACCACAAGAAATAATGATGAAAAAACTTAATCTTTTTAAAAAGGAAGTTGAAAGATACATTCTGGAAAATAATTTTGACCAGGTGATATGTGGGTGAAACGTTATCTGTAATTTTATAGAAATTGATATTATAATTGGAGCAGAATGTGTATGTATACTGTATTTTTTTTAATGTTTTTTGTTGTATACCCTTATGTTTAATTGCAGTTTTACAATCATTGGTGTGAATACATATATAATAATGTGGCCGGGTGAGGACAAATAATGTATACCCTGTAATACACCTCACTTTCCTAAATGTATGTAATAAGTTAGTGAATGAACCACTTCTACATTAGGATCTTTATATGCATACGCATAGATCTTGGCTCTTTCTGTAAACAACTTCTGAATAAATAACTAACTAATAAAAAAAAAGAGATAAATTTACTATAATAGCTATTGTGATTAATATATTTAATTTTTAAGTTTGTTGCATGACTCCAGATATTGGTCGTGTAAATTAGATGCGAGTGAACTTTTAATTAATATAGGGAAATTTTAGCTCAATTCGTGAATATATATACTAACCCACTACCTACTAGCTCCAGCTACTGGCATTAATTTTTTACTATGTTGTTCATGATTAATTTTTACTTTTACATTCAATCTATTTAACGATTCCTTCATAAACAACAAACTTATTCTTAGCCATCGTTTCTAGCCATTATTAAACTGGAATTAAGGAACTATTTCCATCATTGTCTATCTACAATTTAATAATAACTTAGCTGGATGATCATATTTTTTAAACTTTGGTTTACAGTGTGAGGGTTCTTTTATATTATAAGTTGCCCGTTTGATAGATGTTGGCTACACTTTCTATCCGCCATTTCCGGAAATTTATAGCAAACTTGTCTTTCTTCATTTGAAGAAATACTCCTGTTTTTGTTTTTAAGGAAGAAATCAGTAAAAAAAGTCATTGAATTATCGACCAGCAATTCATGTAGCTCATTGAAATGGCTATAATAAGTGATTGTTTCAATATTGGAAGTGTCGTCTCTTGTCAAACATGCCACAACAAAATCATCGTAGGCGAGGTTCTTTCGTTTGATCCTCAAACTAAAATGCTTATATTGAAGAGTTCAGCTTCAAATGGTCGACCATCTCTTAACGATGTCCATATTGTTAACCTATCATATGTCAGTGATGTTCAAATCAAGGAAGACGTGAATAGCCCACTTCAACCATTTCCATCGATAAATTTCCAGAGGTTGAATACAAGATTGCGAAATCAAGTCGAAGACAAACGAAGACTTGTTGCTGCCTTGGCAGCTGGCGTTTCTCCAGGAGGACAACAACTTTTCCTCACAATTTCTAAAACTATTTCAGATGTGCGCTGGCATGGCTCTAATATCGTGGTGTTTAATTCAGTGACCATAGCACCGCCATACAAACTGGAAAATATTAAAGGTGATGTTGGTAGTAAAGCATTCATACATATTAAGAAGATAGTAGAAAAATACTTGAAAGATCAAGTTGTGGATCCAGCAACAGCTAAGAATGGTCTCTCTGCATCATATGTGTAATAAAATTTTTACAAACAAATTTTGTTGATTGCGGACCTTAATTGGCTTGTGTAGGGCTGCTTTGAGAATTAGCATAGTTGATCTATGCTAGTCTTACACCTACATTAAGTTATTAGACAATTATGTATCTATTGATTGTCAAGCATATTGAGTTCAATCATAATTAAAGTATGATTCAGTGTTGTATATGGATTTTTCATTTTATTCATTATTTATTTTGAAAGCTTTTGTTAAAAAAAAATGTTAATACAAAACCGCATTAAAATTTCCCTTGGATGTCTTTAATCTAGTTTTCACAGTAAACCTCTTGACTGTCCGATCAACAAATATTCAAATCTTTTACTCAATAACTATAACGTACAGTAAATCTCACACTTTGAAGTTAGCATAACACATGTCAATATGACTTTTTTTCTAACAAAAGCCTTCTATAGCCTTCATTTCAATTTTAAAACTTGAGATGAGTTATTTTAGGTATTTGAAACCCTCTTCAACATTTTCTAGACTATTTTTGAAAGAAGCAACATTTTTCATGTTTCAATTTTTAAAACTTAACTTTCCGGTTATATTTATGTCTAAAGTTGTTTAATCACAATACACTTGAACCAATTAAATCACACACCGCCCAATTTAATATGTTCTATTGAAATATTTTTTTAGCACTGCATCCTACTTCTAGGTTGGGTATATGCTTATGTAGGTCTACTAATTATTATCATGCTAATGGTTTTAGGGGATGAGCAAGCTTATATTTTTAGGAAGTGTACCCATATTTGTGTGGAGGGGAAGTGGAAAACTATTTTGGAAAAACTACCCTCATTACACCTGACTGAGATTCAAACCTCAATTTCCCTGTTATCGGCAGTCTAGTCTACTGCTAGAGTAGCACCTTAAACCCATGCAATCCCTGAAGCAGGTCCTTTTGAAATTATAATGAAAAACAAGTTAACCAGATTTCTAATATTCTCATCCATCATTGATGTGAACCTCTCCGTACTTCATCTCTCCTGATCATGACACAGGCCTCTGCACACTTCTCCCTAATTTACCATTGTGGTTACCAGGGCCATTTTTCCTATAGAGTTCATAGCCTACAGTTAAAACATAACTTGTAGGTAATACTAATTAATACATCTAAAGCTAAGTGTTGAATGGTGATGCAGCTCTCTGTAATCTTCATTGGAAAACTACGCTTAAACTTGATTCACACGTCTGCAGAATCTGTTTGAGTAGCACAGCTCATGACGCTTTGCAACACAAACTTAAAACAGATTTTCAACATATTTTATTTTATAGAAGAGAGACATATTTCAGATCATTCTCCTGATGGAGGGTTTCAAATTATAACGATGTTGTGGCACAATCCAATACATCAATTCACATGCTTTACATTAATGGGTTGTTTCAAATTTCCCTTATAACAGCCAACGAAGATATATGTTTGCCGTTAACTATACAGCGTATGCACTTTTCTACGGACAGTTGAGTTTAACTTGAGCAGAACAGCTCGCGCTGGTGAGGCGGAACTCTTTGATTTAGATAAGAAGCAAATTTATGATTTATAGGTCAAACATTGAAGAGAAATAATGTAAGTACGGGTTTAGAAAGTGCAAGTTATAAGTAGGTCTGCGATGTTTCTGATTATTATAGTCCTGCAAAAATGTCTTCTAATTTTCATAGGCTATTTAAATCGCCCATCATGAGATATAAAGTGTATTACTGCAACATACTTTAGGGTTAAAATGAAGTTACATTATCATTCCAAGTTGAAATCTTTTCCTCTTGGTAACTTATTTCTCAACATCCAATTATATTTTAATATCACAATGAAACAGTTCTTTGTAAATAATTTCTGCCACACTCGGAGACAAGTGTTTTAGCTAACGGTAGGTTTCAATAAGTAGCAGCTCTGGTCTAGAAAACTGAGATTAATGGCTGTAGAGTTTGTTGTGCTGGCCACATGAGACATTATCTGCAAATATTGGCACTATCATTTTTAACGGCAGTGGCTGCTTGGTCGGCATAGCTTGCTCGCACCATGGAGTTTTGTTGGTGTAGGTCCTGTGGTTTGAGAAACAATCTATCTTCCTCAACACGTTTTTCCCAAATCTATGCTAGTGGATATAAAGCTGGGTGGTATAAGCTTGGGGAAGAATGCTGGCAATATTGACAATTCACCATTATAAGATTTGTTGAATTTGAAGAAATGTAGAACCACAACATTGGACAAGTGAGCGGCAACACATTCCAACATGAGATCTGCAGCTTCCTCACAAGGTGAACTTAATTAAGTTTATATAGTTAAAAACTGACAATAGTATTATTTTTAAATCCATTACTGTTTCCAGCCTATGGTCTGGGTCTGTTTTTTTATTCTAGCTATAATAATTATATTTTCCATTACCGGCTTGCTAGGGCTGTCATAGCTTCATATGCCTTATAATATATTTTAAGACTAGGACAGCCACAACATCCAGTCCCTGGCTGTTAATTTATCAATGTGAAAGAGTAAACTTCACATATCACCAATGATAAATTTTCGACCATGATGTGAATTGAACCTAGGACCCTTAACTCAGTAGGCAGACACGCTACTAACTGAGCTAAAGTGTCGGATAAGACTGATACAGTAAAATTATTAATGAATTTATCACCTACAAATAACACTCATCATTTATTTATTTTTATGGAATGTTTAACACAAATGTTATTAACTTATTCTAAGAACTAGGAATTGGAACAGTAGTTTATAGGGAATGCACCTATGTTATCTTGAGATAGGAGATGGAAAAAGTAGAGATAAATCACACCTGAAAAACTACCCTGTTGAGATTCAAATCTTAACTTCCCTTCTCACCAGCCATTCAGTCTGTTTCATACTTACAGTAGTGTAGATAAACCATACCTATCTCCTTGCTACAAATGCTTACCTACTCTATTAAATTGACATGGCATAGCAAGAGGAGACTGCCAAATTACAGGGAAATTGAGGTTTGAATCCCGGTCGGGTGTATTGAGGTTAAAAATAACAACCATTAAAGTAGTGCTAAGTCAATTAAGACCCCATCTCGTGGATGATTAACAAAGAAATTAGATACTAATTTATGTTCTAACAAGAAAATGTATCGGAGTGTGGTACTATGTATTCTTAACTTGAAAGCAGCGAAATCAAGAATAATTTAAGTATTTAAATTTTTAAATAATTGTTTTTCGATTTTATTTTATTTTCAAAATACGGTAAAACAATTTCATTGGTCTCAATCCCAATGTTTTTATAGAGTGAACATTGAAAACTAAATCACTATGCGATGTTTGGTTCAAGCTGTGTGCTTTGAGCTCTATTGCCTACCTTAGCTGGGAGCTATCTGTGGGATGAGACAAGCTCTTAAAGATGTGTGCTTTGAGCTCTATTACCTACCTTAGCTGGGAGCTATCTGTGGGATGAGACAGGCTCTTAAAGATGTGTGCTTTGAGCTCTATTACCTACCTTAGCTGGGAGCTATCTGTGGGATGAGACAGGCTCTTAAAGATGTGTGCTTTGAGCTCTATTACAGTAGCCCCATGGCTTCTTTGGTGCTGACTGACAGCTCACAGTTGACGGCTAAAAGCTTTGAAAAATTACCAGACCAAATTATGTATCCCTACGCCGAACCATATGACCTGCAAAAATATGTGTTTAGCAGCTGTCACTCCTGACAGTCAATAATTTAGGTATTATACCTAAATGTTGACTGTCAGAAGTCAGCTGTGAGCTGTCAGTCAGCACCAAGGAAGTCATGGGGCTACTGTAGCTGGGAGCTACCTGTGGGATGAGGCAGGCTCTTAAAGACGTGCACTTTGAGCTGTATTACCTATCCAAAGGCAGTTCTCACATTTCACTTTCAATAAATCCCTTCCAATGATTCACTTTTAATTAAAATGAAAGTAATTTGTTCACATGTGTCATCAATCATGATGAGAGACTGATCAACTACAGTTTCATCTATATAAATAGTACTGTATAAAATTAATGTGTGCTGTGGTTGCATGAGCTAGAAAATATATAAAATAAAAATAAGCATAGATATGTTTGTCAACATACAAATTTCATTGGAGGCTGTCTGGCTTGTTCAGAATGATGCCAACACGTGTCAAAGCTAGCTAACAATTAAAGATTCAATCAAATACAAAGTTACAAGTGAACAAATTTAGTTCATTTTCATGAAAAATGAATCATTGAAAATGACATGTGATAACTCTACTTAAGTTAGGTATTATCCATAGTATGAGCCTGGTCCAAGTTGTATTACTAGGCCTAATTTAGGTGTAATTTGAGAGGTGGGAGAGGGGTAGACCGACTCTTTAAGTGATTTAAAAATTGGTTTTGGTTGTGGAAAGGGGAGCAATTTGAGGTAATCCTTGAGAAACTCCAGGCTTCAAGTAGCCATTAATTGTTTACTACCATCTACTTCTAGCCTAATAAATTTTAGTAACAGCACATCTGCTTACTAGTTTAAAGGGCCCCTAAGTTTGATTTCAAACGGGGATAGAAATGTATTCTTAAAAGCTTACTTTTTTTGTTATATTTGTTCAGCAACAAATTTAGCATTCTTTTAAAATTATTAGATATACTGGTAACTAAAGTTTAATATTATTTAGTTTTGTCATAACTTAAACAGGAAATTTTAAAAAGGCAAAGGGATATGTCCGATCCAAAGTAAGAGGACAACTAATGCCAAAATCATGATCAACTTAAGTTTCACTTAACTTTCATGTAAAGTAACGGTTCTCCTTGTGTCGTGTCATCATGATGCAGTTAACTTAACATTCACTTAACTTCAGAGTTGTCCAGGGGAGAACTGTAAGTAACCATTTTGTGAAGGGTTCCGTGTGTTCTAGCCAGCCAATCATTTTGCAAGCCACCAACATAGCTATTTAGTACTTCTTTTGTTTGTTTATGAAATGCAGACGGCATCTTCGGCATAGTTTATCAATATCTCTCAAACTTTAAAACATAGTGTAAAGTGGTCAGGGTTTTAGGGCCTTAGCTCTCAACCATTTCATTTATAAAATTATATTAGTTTTTCCAGGTGACCTGGTGGTCTAGGGGTAAGGTGTCAGACTTCTGTGCTGGGTGTCCGGGGTTCAATCCTCGGTCCCGGCAAAGATTTATCTGATTACCAAACCCTTCCTTCACCTCTGACAAGACATCTTGTGAATGTGAGGAATGCCAGGCCTCCATCGTGGTTCGAATTCCACGTTAAACTGTAGGTCCTCCATTTCATCTCACAATCACCCTACCATTACACATTAGCGTAAGTGCGTATAACCCGAACGGGTAGTAAGACGCGGTGCTAATAATAATAATAGTTTTTCCTTTAGTTTACATATTAATACAATCAAGATACTGAGAGTACTAAACTGATAAATACATTATTCTTTTCCATTCACCTAGGCCTAATTTAATTCTCTTTATTACTATCAAATGTTTAGTTATAAGAAAGTGTGGGGGTTTATGGTAATTATAAGTTATGTAAATCATAACCAAAGTTGTAAGCAATATATGTTTTAAATTTCAATTCATTAACTTCATTTTCAGGCCTTTAAACTTTTAATCTATTAGTTTTTCATTATTTAAAGTCTTTGTTGGAATTTTAGAGTCATCCAAATTTATTACTTTTACTTTTCATTTTAAGCATCATGCAATGTATTGATAGCTGAACCCGGAAGCTGGGAGACGCACCTGTTTCTTGCACGTGCAGTCTTTCAGGGGAGGGGGAGGTTTTGGCGCGGACTCCTGGCCAATCAGTGCTTTTGGTTGAGCGTCTGTTTTTGGACCTTATGTGGAAGGAAAGCGTCAGACGCGGCACTGGCGGGTCAACACGCAAAGTGTAAAGACCGGTACTCGAGATGGGAGAACGTGGAGGTAGACCAGGTGGCTAAATGACTATCTTTAGCCATGTCATAAATAGTTCGCGTTTCTAAATTAAATATCCTTGGTACTAAAATGTAAATGATTTGTTAAAATAAAACTTTAAATTCAAATGCTACGCTAAACAATATCTTTTTTTAATCGGCTGTGTACCTCTACCCCCACCATTATTTATATAACCCCGAGATGCTCTACCGAAACAACTGACTGCCGTGGACGACACCATGAGAAGATTCCGAGAAGGCGAAGCTGATGATAATGGTGACTGGGTACAATAGTAACCACTTGTTACATTTTATTTTGTTTATCCAGTAAGCTTCTATTGCAAGTACTTGTAACCTAATCAGCCCTAAATACTTAAGTTTAATCTAAGTGAACAATTTGTTTTAAAACCATTCAAATTCATTGTCTGTGTTTTGCTCGAGTTATGTTAAGTTATATGAATCCTGAACACACAATAATTTTGTTAAGTTAAGTTGAACATTATGTTATATGCAGGTTAAGGTGACCATGATCCTGGCATGTAAGTTGGTTTGGTTCGCTGATAAATTAACCTACGTAATTTAACTTTATTTGGATTTTATATTAACAAAAACATATATTTAATTGTATAGTATGAAGATGAATAAATAGTACACAGTGATAAATGTACTTGAATTGTTAGTAAAATAACTCTGATCAGACCCAATGCAGTGGCCGCATGGTCTAAGGTGCTTATCTCGCAACAGATTAGACTGCTGAGGATGGGGAGATTGTTGTTCGATCCCGGATGGGTGTAATATGGGTGGTTTCCTAAATGGTTTCCGACTTTATGCAAATATGGGTACTACTGTTTAGAGAAATAAATGCCTCCAATTCACAAACATTTGAGTTTGAATTAGCATGAATCCAATATCAAACTAAAATAAATGACTTTATTACTGTCATAATTTTGGCCAGTCACTGGAAAAGTTGAGTGGTTGAAGTGATGGTTGTATTTAGCCAAATTAATTAACAAGTACCTATTTAGTTTTTAGTTTATTGAGTTATCACAATTTATGACTTAGTTTTTAGAGTTTCAATCAATTAAAAGTATGTATATAATTGCAATTTTGCAAAACTATTTGACTATATTTGTTGTATATATATAATAACTCAACCATATATATATGTGGTTGTGTTATTATTTATTATATAAATATATATATATATATATATAAATGAAATAAGGTGTAGTAAAAACCATAAAACTCTTTTATTCCAAACAAAATTGTTTTCCCTTCAATATTCAAATTTTCATTTTAATGACTAAAAGTGGCCACTCAGACACTAAAAAAAGTTTCAGCATAATTCCCAGTTTTCCTGGGAAAAAAAATCCTTCTCTTGATATTTAAAAAAGCTTTTCCACTGATTGTGAGATTTTGAACAAATGAATCTGAACAAAAATCTTTATTAAAATGTGTGCTGAACAGACTCCCATATTTTAGAAGGAACGTGAATAAGTATTTCTACCCAATGATCTAGGCTATTGAATTATCAGAATCTTACACAACTCATCATCCTAAAACATCAATTATGTTTTAAAACACATTACATAACTTGAACATGAGTCTTTGTTAAAAAAAAATCCTGTCTTCCGTGGATAGACTTCACCATGAGCCAACACAGGTACAATCTTATTTTAAAAGGAACCCAGTTATTTGAAAAGTGGAAAATTATGTTGCCACAATGGTCGGAAAAAAATTTCACAGCTGTATTTACATTCTTAGCCTGTTTAGTTAGTAATATAAAGATAACATAAAGTAACGCAAAAGGGAATATTATTGGCAACTTTTGATAAGGTTTTAGATCAACTTTATAATCAATAAATCAAATTGACATGTTTTCAGATTGTCAAATTTTTGTGGCTTTGATTCACTAATAATACTCAAATATAGGCGTCCCATAAAAATCAGGGTTTAGAATTCCTGCCTCCCCCTCGAAAATATTCAGTATACAGCCATAAAATTACTCCACATCCTCATCACACTAAGGTCTGGATCAGAACTTTATTCCACTTGTGGTGTGAGTTCAGCTTCGAGTACAGAGTAGACAAGTTAAACAGTAATTTGTGTACAAATGTGCTACAATCAATGACGGTGGAACCTAGTTTGTGTGTGGTGGGAGTAATTAGTATGAAAAGGTTTTTTTTTAAATCTTATTCACCAAGTCAAATATGATTCCGGGAACACTCCCCCAGAAAATGTCTGAAAATTGGATGGTCCATGTGTGGGATCTTTTTAAAATTAGATTCTTCTACAAGATATATGGATTAGTCCGGTTTCCAAACATTTTTTGAAATTAAAATATCCTTAGAAATTATTTAGAATGTTCCTCTCTAGGAAATATTCTTAAAATTATATTCTTCACTTAAGTTATTTGAAGTTGGCCTAGTCTTCCCCCAACAAATTTTTGAAATATGAATGTCTCTTGAAGTGCAATCTTCTCCTGGGGGCTGAGAGGGGGAAGGAATAAACAACTATATGCCTCTAGAAGCTATTTGGAGTAGTCACTACCCAGTAATTTAATTTGTTTGCTTCTATAAGTAATTAAAGTTTGATTCAAGGCCATCTTTCAGCTTAATATTTGAGAATATCAAAGGGGAATGAAATATAGGGGCCAAATTTATACAAGGACAGGGAGAAGGGTGGGGGGATGGAGGGGCAATGTCCCCGGTTCCACCGCCACTGACTACACCTCACAATGACAACACAAAAACTATGGTAGGAAACAGGAAATAATAAACTCATATAAAACAAAAACAAAGTCACCATTTTTATTAATACTATTTTATAGGTATTGATATGATCCATCAAAAGCGACAGCTGCAGATCACATGACTTGATTAAGATTGTTTTAATAAATGTTGTAATTGTCAAACAATGATCTTCCTATTTGAATTTGACTGTGCATGTGCATGCTAACCACCTTTTGATTAACTAGACAAGTCATGTTGGCAGCTGTGTTAATAATATAGATGTAAAGTAGTGTGATTTTTCTGGAAATTTAATACAAAATTGAGTTTAAGAAAATTCATGAAGCCTGGTTTGGTCACACCTGTAATTAAAGGCTCTTGATACTGCCAAATTCCCCAAGAGGTGGTAAAATTCAAGTACTTTTCCCAAGTTTTTTCCTGGTGCTTAAAATTGAAGCATTATTTCCAGTTTATTTGATTAATGACGACCCTGTGACTATTTCATGTCCCTGGATTAATATTACTACTTTCATCATATCATATTAAAAATATGAATAGTGAAATATAAACATGTCTTTATCCCATTTGAGATTGAGTCGAAAGTAAATTATAAGAGGGAGGGCAAGAATGAATTGTGAATAACTTATTATTACTAGCAGTTATCAGCATGGTGCCCTCTTGCAATGTAGTTTGACTCAGCCAACATTTTTTTAAATATCTTAAACAATGTTTTTATTTGTGTGTTTGAACATTATTGTTACTGGCCAGAAGTATTATGTGTGTATCTTTGACTTAAAGTAAAAACTGAGATTTTTATGAAAGATAAATGTTTTAGGATTGGTTGAACATTTGGATATGTAAGCTCAACTTGGAGGAGGGGCTGAGGAGTGATTTGTTTACTTTCAATATTAACTTTAATGGGATACTGTAGATTAACAAACAAACACACAATCAATTTTTTTTAGTTACTAAACAAAAATTATTAAATCAATACTACTACAATTAGTTTTTTGAAAGAAGTGACGGTGAAACATTTTTTTCAAAAATTGTTCTAGGTACAAATTTCTTTAATTTTAAACTGTCTACTTCAATGGAGTCTTTCGATAAATTTTCATCCAGTAGTCGTTCTTCTCGCTTTTCTTCAATACTATTTCTCTCATATGGTGTGTATTTATCTGAAACTAGACCCTCCACTTTGTAGCCAATTATTCCGATGACGGCAGCAACGGGTAATGTGATATATGGCGCGTAGCTACGTAGGACTGCTAGCAGCAATGGAAGCATTGTCAGTGTTTCAGCACACCTAGAGATTAAAAGTTGATGAGTATGGTCCAATATTTAAGCCGAAAGATGAAGCACCACTTAAAAATTACTATTTGATCAAAAGTTTATATTTAATTTGTGTGTACAAAATAGCCGTACACTAAAATATAAAGTTAGAGAACATATTGTGGCATATAATAGTTTTGATGAACCAATGGAAATAGAACTTACTAAAACATTTCTGATACAATATCCTGGTTGAATATAACTACTTTTTTTTGCCAGGAATATTTTTTTTTTCCCTATCGATATTTTTTCACAATTATAAAATGTTGTATATTTTTATTTGGGGTATTTAACTTTCCTTTTCTGAACCAATTGATGCCATCAGAGGTGCTAAGGTGGGTTGCCCAGCAGAAGAAAAGGACAAGTTTAAGAAAGATCTATGAAGACATGGGAAAGGAGTGGCAATAGTAATGGGAGATCTTAAAGCAAAAGGAGGAAAAGAAAGAGGAGGTTTTGAAGAGGTGTTAGGGAAAGAAGAATGGGGAGAGAGAAACAAGGATGGTAGAAGGCAGTTTAAGTCATGCACAAGAATTTAAATAAAAATGGCAAACAGCTGGTATAAGAAGGAAAAAGAAAGCTATAAGATCAATAACTTGATACATATGGAATGGGGAGCATAGATCAGTGATAGACTACTTTCTCATACATGATGAAATGAAAAGACAGACTGTAAACATCGAGGTAATACCAAGTGTGTCCTTAGATAGTGACCGCCAGGTTGTTGGTGCTAGACATAAAGGGCCGGGAATGTAGGAAAAAAGGTAGTAATACAAGAAAGAAGAATAAGGGTGTGAAGGCTAGAAAATGAAGAGGAAAGAGATATGTACCTAAGAAAGGCAATAAACTTAATGCCTAAGGATGAGTTGCAAAGTGTTGAGGTGGGATTGGAAAGGTTTAAAAACAGTTTGGTGGGAGTTGCAGAGGAAGTATGTGGGAGGACAAGTGATAAAAAGAAGAGGAAGTGGAAATGAAAGGAGACACCCTGGTGAAATGACAGGGTGAAGAAGCCTGTGGAGAAGAATAATAACGCATTCCAAAGGAGTTTTTAAGAATAGGAATGAGGAAACAATGGAAGAATGTAGGGAAATGAGCAAAGTGAGTTTTATAGGAAGCCAGGAAGGATTGGATGCAAAAATGGACAGAAATGCTAGAACAGGATGCGGAAGAAAGTAAGACAGTGTTATGTAGTCAAGTAAGAAACAGGAGAAGAGAGAAAAGCCAAGAAAATAGAATGATATATGAAGGAGGAAGAATGTTGAAGACAGGAGATGAAGAAAAGGAACTATGGATGATATATTTTGAGAAGATTTTCAATCTGGAACAGGAAAGGGAAGAGGGTGAAATAGAGGAG
Organism: Timema shepardi; assembly: GCA_902151425.1. Classification (NCBI taxonomy): domain Eukaryota; kingdom Metazoa; phylum Arthropoda; class Insecta; order Phasmatodea; family Timematidae; genus Timema; species Timema shepardi. The sequence continues at coordinate 34,890 of CABFVX010001149.1, read as the reverse complement.
GTAGAAATAGCAGCAAGAGAAGGAAAGATGTTCCACATGGAAATAGGTGGACGCATTAAAGATGATGACACAAGGTAAAGCATCGAGTGTCGACAAGTGACAGTGGAAATTTTAAGAACTCTGTGGAAATTATAAGAACTGCCGGTGAAGCAGATATACAATGGTTATAAAGGATGTATAGTGTGATTTGGAAGGAGAACAGGTGCAGAGAGACTGGAAAATCGGAGTTATACTACCTATTTTCATGAAAGAAGACAGGAAGAGGTGTACTTATTAGAGAAGGATAGTGCTGATATGCTTTTGTTAGATACCTGAATGTTTCATGGCTGTGAAAAATGTGATTTAAAAAAATGTGTTTAAAGGGTGGTTTTAAGTTTTGAACAATTCTATTCAACTTTGGAATTTGTTTTTATAATTCTTTATACTGCAAATGTTGATTAAATTTGATGTTTACTCGTTGAGTTGTGAATTTAAACATACATTTCACATTAAATTTGCGAATTATAAAATTTCAAACCAAAAAACTTAAAAAAATTATATGTTGATAAAAATATTTACTAGTTTGTTAAGACATGTCTCTGTTCAAAGTTCAAACTATTAATGAGAATTTAATTTAGCGGATGGAATTATATTTTTATGTTATAATTTACACATACTGCATACACTATAAATTAACTAAGACAATTTTTTTTGCAGGTTAAATAATAGGCCTATATTAGAATTCGTGAAATTGAGATGGTACTACAATTTAAACTGTAACACTTTTAGAATGTTTGAAGCTGGTAGGCATACACTGTTGTCACGCCTACTAATCCTTGTCGGTTTTGATCAGATAATAGCCTACTAAGCACAAATTACAGTTGGATCGTAAGGATTAATCTGTTGCAACACTGTATTTAGTATTTTAGTTTTTTAAGGTAATGTAATTTAATATTTACTCTTAGGTCTTTAAGGATATTTATGAGAGAAATGTTGTAAGATCTAAACACAAAATGTATTTTCTAATATTAACTATACAAAAAAAGTATATATCTGAACAATTTTTATAGCACTTTTCAGAATTTTTACCACCGCTATACAACATTTATTTCCATACTTTGGCTCACTTTTATTAATCAAAAAGTTCAGGTCTCTAGCTAGTATACAAAAACATGAGAAGATACTGGAAAAGACAGTAAGAAATAAAATAAAAGAATGGTGGAGAGAAGAACAGCATGGATTTAGTTAAGAAAGGTCTACAATAGACTTGATCTTTGCCATACGACAGATGATGAAAAGAAGGTATGAATTTGGGAAAGCCTGGTAATGGTATCCATGGATGTGGAGAAGTCATATTACAGCGTGGATAGAAATGAAGTTTGGAAAGTGATGGTGGAGGCTGAAAAGGAAAGAGGGGTTGTAATGAGAGTGAGCAGCATATGCATAAGGATAGTGGGAGTTGTGTTCAGACAGAGATTGTAAGTGTTGTACATGGTGTAATTTGTACCCATTGTCACACATGCAACATAATCATGGACAATGAATGTAAGAGAGACTAGGACAGAGGAGGCAATGGGAATTAAGTTTGTGAGGAGCATGTCAGCTGTCACGAGACGAAACAAGATTAGGAATGAATTATTCTAGGTAAGAGTGGGGGTACAGGGAGTACATGAGAAAGTAAAGGAAGCAAGACTGAGATGGTATGGTATGTAATGAGAATAGAGAAAGAGAGGATGCCAGAGAAAATGATAGTTAAATGAAGTACCATATGTAAAAAATAGACTGCAAGGGAAGCCAAGAAAAAGATTGAGAGGAGAAGAAAGCAAAAAGTGTGCAAGTGAGAGGATAAGAATGGTGAGCGGTTAGAGGAAGATGGAGGTATTTTACTAGAGTGACCCAGCCACAGGCTGGAAACAGTTGATGATGGTGATGATATCAGCATGGGACTTACAAAACAATTTAACATTCTATGTTTCAACATCTATTATTTTAAGAATCAAATAGCCAAAGCTATTATATTTGTTTTAGTGAGGATTTACTCACAATTAGATATCATATTCTGAAAATTGAAAAATGACACCTGGGTATGGGATTGATTCCATTGTCCAGGTGTAATTTTTAAATTTTCAGAATATATCAAGTATTTTGTAATTATTCATTAAATTATGAAAGGGGGAAAAAAGATCATACCAATGATAATTTTTTACATTACAACAGGAGTGTAATAACTCAAAACCCCTTGTTGAGTAGGCAGATCCGCTATACCAACCAAGTTAATATATGGATTGGTTAAATACCTATATTTGATCCCTTTTAAAAGTTATTAATAATATTTATGAAATACAATCTGATGATCTGATTTTCATAAGAAGCCTGTTATTTGAAACTGGAAACTCATGTAGCCACAGTGGCAGAAAACAAGAAAGTATTAAAGACTCTGTAGGCTACCCATACGGTGATTAGAGATTGACTCCAAACAAATAGAATATTCTGTAGAGTCCATATCCTTAAGTCCTCAATCCTTACTACTTCGTAGATTACCCAAATTTCTAAGGACTAGTCGATTTGGACTGCTGAAGACAACCAATCACACAACAGTGTGTGGCATCTTAGAAAAAGTTTTTTTGGGTAATATTAAGTTCTCAGAAAGGGTGGTATTGCTTAGGTAGGTTGAACATCACATTAGTATTCTTTATTATGTCTGCTTACACCCTGCTCCAAACAATATTTATGTCAAACGAAGAGTTTGACTGGAGGTAGTCTCTGAATTTCTTATTAGTTGGCACCATCATGTGATCAAGAATGTAGACGCGATTTTCATTTATAAGGACTATTAAGATGCGGAGCCTACAGACTCTGTAAACAGGGTTTGATTAGAAGCTTTGATAACTTTCGAGATTAGCCTAGCTTTATAATTAGCAAATCAAATAAAGCATATTTTTAAATAGCCATTAACTTCGTTTGAGGGTGTGAGATTAGCTTTTATAATTACTTATTCAAACATTAAAAAAAAATTATTAATACAATTTGGGGAATAACTCCTAGGCCTATTCAACCAATCATCTATAGTTATGATGGCTGTGAAACCTTAATTATATAATAGTTGTATGAATATTAAGATTTTATTCCAGAAACTCATTAATTATTTTAGGAATAACACCTAGGTCTATTGAAGAATCAATAGTTATGAGAGTCAATGAGTTATCTGATTACCTGAAGGCTAAACCACTGAACTGAATTACATAAAAACTTGCATGATTAATTATTTTATATTTGTATTGTAAGTTTATATGTCAGGGATCAGTACTAATAATTCACGAAAGAGATTTCTTCTCCTAAAGACCAAAGATAAATAGATTAAGATTGTTTTCACCCCGAGATAAGTTTTCACCCATACGACTGAAAGGTTGAGGCAGTACCTATTTCTAAATTTTGGGAAAATGCTTGATATACAAGTTTTTTTTAACGCATTTGAATTAACAAAATATATTTTATAAAAAATACATTGGAAAATCGGGGAGTTTTGCCAAGGAAGCAGAGATTGTTAAAACTATACATATGATAATGATATCACTCACTCGCTCTTCATGGGATCAAACATTCATAAGCTGTGCATGGGAATGTATCGTCTATTTCCGTTGCCACCGTTTAGTTTTCTACTCCTGGATTATACCAATAACCCACCTACACTTCATCTAATCCTCTTATACTGGCAACATTTCACGTCATATCAGTGGCACAGTAAGACATCTTGTCTCTAAGTTTCTATAATAAAGCTTAATATATTGTGGTTTATATTTAAATTTGAAAATTAAATTAAATTTATGTTGATATTGTATTTTTAATGTTCCATAACCTTTAAGCGAGAATGAATTTTAAAACAGCCTTGTAAATTTTTTTTTCGGTCTATCTTAAAGATTAAACTCGAGTTTAAAAATTAAGCAAGCTTCTGCGTCTTGCAATAGTTTCCTCTAAATATACTAGACAGCGCTAGCTATATCGGACATTTCCTTTTCCTGGGTTTATCGCAGCCATTTTTCTAATAAACGACTAATTCTACTTTATCAGTTTATCTCTGATTCTGTTTAAATTGGTGAAATTATTTACATCATATAAGTAGTCTGTGATTGTGTGCCTGGTCTGTGGAGTTGTTTTGATTTAATATATTGTGTTTACTGTGTCTGTAATTTTATGGCATTTTAGTATTAGTTGGTGTCTGATTCTTTACAAAATAATAGTTTTTACTAAGTTTTTCCCACTCTTTATATTAAAAAATACTCCGTCCTTAGTTTAACCGTGTAAAGAGGGGTCCTTTTCAATAATTATGCATTCATATTTGTTACTGGGGTGTTTGGTCTAGTAATGAATAAAAATGGGTAGCCCTAGGGCCTTAAATACACGTTCAATATCTAGCATAAACTAGAACAAACTTTTTTATGGACTACGTTTCGATAAACGATTGGATTAAATCTCCGTGCAATTCTTGCATTTCGTTTGTGGGGACTAGAATGATGACACAGTTAAATAACACCGTCACTACAATATACTGCAAAGTAATACATTTTGCCATATAATTTTCTTGAAGAAAAATGATGTGTCGGTTGTCCAAAATTATGCTCTACACAATTTTGGTCACGAAATTTAGATTTAGACATGATTTAGACATGATAATTAAGAAATTAGAATAGGCTTATGTGATCCACATTTATGTGGACACACAAGTTAAATATGTATGAATCAAAATATATTTGTGTTTGCTCAGGTGAAAAAAGTGTAATAATCGAATGATTATGAAAAGTCAAATGCAAATTTTATATTATGACTGCTTATTTATGTTGGTTCTGGAAATAAAACTTACTAGACAATTTTCCAATTGTGACTCGCAATGGCCATTTGCCCTGTTTTAACACAATAATTAGGTAAATTAAATATTGACGTTAATTTATATAAAGCTGTAAGTTAAATTGTTCTCACAAGTGGGCCTTTGTCTATAATTACAAATAGGCATATGCCTTAGGTTTTTGGAGGCGTTCTAATTCTTGACAGATCATCAATAATTTTCACTTCCTCCCCTGGAATCTTCATAGACCCTGTACAACAATTGTAATACAAATAGAAACACACTAGTCTGGCACCCTTGGGTCATGACAAGGGCACTAAGCTTGCCATATCATTCTACATACTGATTAATATGTCAAACAAGGTAGCTTAAAACCGGAAATAATACAACTCTTAACCTCTTACAACTCTCGGAAGACATAATTAACAGATAAAATACAGCCAGAATACAAGCCAAAATAAGAATGAATAACCACCCAACACTCAGGTGCAGATGTAAACTACTTTAGCACCTTTGTACTACTAATAGCACCGTCCTGTTGGCCACCCCTTAAACTAATTGCAGATTTAAAATGTGTGGCACTGTAGAGTGCCAGACAAAAAAGTTTCAACCTGCATTAATTTTAAAAAAATCATTAAGTTATAACAATTTTTTTGTTTTCACTACAAAGTAAAAAATATTGAAACCTTGGCCTTCCAACAATGTTCAAATAGAAAAAAACCAAGATGTTTACATTTAGACAGTCCTTGTCATACTTTCTTGCATACTTAGATGGCAAAAATAATATACCGACACAACACTTTCAAACAACTTAATTTATAATCCAATATCTCAATAAAAACATTTAGGTAGGCTAGTTTTGATTTAGTGTTTATTATGTCAATGACTTAAACTAATGGGTAGGATTAAAGAAACACATTATCATCAACTGTTTACAGCTTGTGACATGGTCAGTTTAGTGTAATGCTCAGTCTTATTCTATCCTTCCATCACTCTTCCTCCTTTAATTGCTTACATTCTTCTCCCCACACTTGCACATTTTCTGTTTTCCCATCTCTTTCTTAAAAAGAGACAACACAAAGGAAATGCTTTGCAACAGGGGGTAAACAGAATGGGAACACAGCATTTAGAATCATACAGAACACCACCCTCATTGCACCCAGCTTGAATTAAAACCCTTAGTGCAGGTTTCTGAAATCGTGTTATAACATGATTTGCCTGGAGACAAAATTATCACAAATTCTTTAAACCCTTGATATATATTTTTTTAAATCAATCTTTTCTCTTCACTTTTAATGTTGAAATAAGGGCTGTGGAGTTGGTATGTCAAGCCTTCAACTCAGGCTCCTCTAGATTTTTCTATTGGCCGACTACAACTCCAATGTCTTCATAAATGGCTAAATTATATATTAATTAGTAATAACAATTTTACTACATAAAATGCTCTAATACAAGGCATGGGAAGCTTCTTTGGCAATGTGAATGTGTATTTAAATTAATTTGTCAATCAAAACTACAAATATTGGTCCTAAAGAATGTAAAAAAGTAAAAGATTAAAATAATATAGAAACCATATTTTGATCTCACATCTTAGCTCAGTCGGTAGCGTGTCTTTCTACTGAGCTAAGTGTCCTGGGTTCAATTTCCGTCATCACTAAAAGATTTATCATTGGTGAAATACAGGTTTAACCATTCACAGTGATGAATTAACGGGGCTGGGGATTGGATGTTGTGTCTGTCCTAGTTTTTTAAGTCATTTATTATAAGACACATGAAGTCATTACAGGCCTAACTAGCAAGCTGGTAGTGGAAAATAATATATAGCTTGAATAAAAACTGACCCAGGATACAGGCTGGAAACAGTAGGCCTAAAGGATGTAAAAAAACACCATATTTTGAAGTTGGAAGGCCTACATCTTTACCAACTCTGCCTCTGCAGCACTGGGGGCCTAAATGCTAACATTATTTCAAAGTTTTTGTTAATATTTATTTCTAATTTTTTTACAGAAAATGTCTTACTACTTGTTTTGAGTGGATTGGGGAACACCCATAAAGGATTGTGGGTTTTAAACTGTAAGGACATTTATCAACTTGGAATATCAGTACATTGACTGAGTCAATATCACATATGTTCCTTCAATGAAATCCCCTTAGCAAGAAAAATAAACTTTTTTTTATTCAGAGAAAAAAAAATGGTGAGTTGTATTGTAGGTTTACAATAATTTTCTAAAATAAATTTTCGCCCAGGAAATAATATTTGACTAATGCTACTCTCCAATATTGTTTTCAAAATATTGAGTTCCTGGTGGGTTTTGAAGCAATAAGTCTTAAATTTTCACTTTGTCAGACCTAATTATTATTACTTCTGGCCATTTGTAGCCCCTATGAGTTGATGTTAATATTTAGTTTGAAGTTTTTGTTGTTGACAAACTTGACTTATGAATTATTATTTTTTAAACCTTATTTTTTTAGGAGTTTGATCTAACAAAGCTGGGAGTAGCGGCCAGTCAGCTCTGTAGAGTTTGTGGTCGGTTAAGTCAGCGGCTTACCTCTATCTTTGGTAAGAAAGGCACAGCCATGGAGTTGGCTTATAAGATTCATACTCATCTTCCTATTTTGGTAAGTGTTCCAAATTATGTTTGGGTCAATAATATAAATGACCATTATGATCTATTAGTTTAATATCGAGGAATATTCCCTCTTTCATAAGTCTTATTACCTATCTGGACTTTCAGATGCGAGGATAGTTATATTTTGGCTGTTAATAGTTACATTTTCTTTGTCATGCCAATAAAAATACAGTCTTATTATTAATACTATACTATAAAATCCCTATTCTACTTCTGACAAAACTGTGTAAGGTCACTGGTTTTATCTGGGCCCGGTAGCCAACCTTACTGCAGCACTACTGTAGCACTACTGTGGCACCGTAGGGACTTACATGGTTGGGATGGATGGTTCATGGGGAAGGAGACTGGCGAGTTAGTCTAATAAGATATATTTATTAATCTAGTCAGATGCTAAACTACTACATGAGTCAACGGGTAGACCTTCCGTGATGAGAGAGCAGACACGATGATGGTCTCCCAACCTTTTTGTAAACCCGCAATTGACCCTCCGGTGGGATGAACTACCAGATCACATTTTATATCGTCATTTCGTCAGATGTACTAGATACCGCCACACATTCACTGAACATGTCTTCCAACATTCAACAACTGTGTTATTTTCACACACAAAACTTGCTGATTTCAATATTCACCAGCCAGGAAGGTCCATCGGTCACACCATGCTCGCTCGTCAAAGGGATGCAAGCTATATGAGCTATATGCTACTCTCAACAGGATGGCAACCCAATACTCTTGACTTCCAAGGAAATGTACAACCGTGGGTTAACCTCCTGCCAGAATAAGCCTTAAAATAATTATGCTCTTAAAATACACACAATAAGAATATCAGGGTTAAAATAACTTCAATATTAGATAGCTTGTAAGTTTTCTTATAGAACTCAACAAAATCCATCCTTCCAAGTAGCAACAAACAAAAACTTGTTTTCATATAGACAATCTTGCACTAAAGTAACATATTTAGGTGTGTAAATTTTTAACTTTCTTTTACTACAAAACCTACAAACATGTTTAATATTGATATTATTCAATAAGCAACATTATTTTTGTATGTATTAATAAGAAGAATTCATTTTTATTGTTATAACAAAGAAAACATAACTATTAACACTCAAAAGAGTACTATCCCCCCATCTGAAAGTTCAGATTAGTAGTAAGACCTAGGGAAGGCGGATATCAACCTATATTAAACATATCTTTTTCACTCATAATAAGTGTACTATTACCCTTTTCTGCATTTAATTACCCTAATGGTGTAGGAATTTACAAGATAGAATTTATAGGAAATATATGTATATTTGCCTGGAACAAATAAGGGATGAACCACCCATAAATAATACAGAGCCAGGATTCGAACCTGATCTACCTTGCCATCAGCAAATTAAAATATATTTGGCTGACATTTTGTCTTTGTACCCCTCCTACACTGCTAGGTCGACATTTTAAGTAAGACTTAAAAGAAGTAAGGGGGAAAATCTTATATAAGTTAACTTACCAGTAGTTTTGTCATCCAAATGTAAAAGGTTTTTCTTTTATTGGTAAAGGTTTGTTTATTATGTTTCTTTTCGAGTTCCAAACATTCCCATGAATGATAATTAAAAAAAAAATATATTGTTCACTTCTGGCCCCCAAATGCAGGACTACCATGCACCTGGAGAACTGGAGAAAACACAGAATATTTGTATGTGGAAAATCTGAGAAAACAGAATTTCACAAAAAAAACAACTACTGGAATTTAGGGGATTTGGGACATTAAACAGCAAGCTTTAAATATTAGGCATTGGCATGGAATAAAAAGTGAACTCAGTGATGTGATTCAAACACTTGTTTTAATTAACTTATTTTTTTCTGCCTTTAAACAGTATGTTGTGTATAACAACTGCATATATTTTTATATGTCACAGCCAAGACTCGAAGTCTAACCACTTTGCTAAATGAACAGCCACTCTAACGTTGGCCGCTGAAATTAGGCAAAGCATAAAATATATAATAATTTACCTGCAGGTTGGGGCTTTGATCGGCAAGTTCTAGATGACTAAAGGAACCTGGCCAAAGTAAAGCTATAATATTATCTTTATTACTTTGACAATATAATATATGTTAGGTTAGATAAGTCACAAAATGACACTAAATATGAATTAACAATCACAATAGTAGCATAGCTGGGACTACACTGAACAAAACAAGGTGAAACTGTTAACAAACATGACTCAACTTGTCTAATCCATGTGAATTAGAAGGTCACTTCGGGTACTGGCCAGGCTGTTGTGGTCAATTCATGCTTTGACAGGCCAGAACACAAATTGAAAATCTACTCCATCAATATTTCTTGATTTGGCTGAATCAGTGGGCCAATGTGTGAAGAGTTCACCCAGTTCCCAAAGTAACCAATTTTCAAGCAGCACAGTGAAACTTCTGTAAGGGTGAGGTTCTGATGTATACTCTTCTATGGCCTTAGCCATAACATATGTATTTCAAGGTCAATTCATCTTAATTTGAACATCAATGATGATGATGATGGTGACCTGATGGTCTAAGGGTAAGGTGTCAGACTTCTGTGCTGGCGGCCGGGGTTCAATCCTCGGTCCCGGCACAGATTTATCTGATTTCCAAACCCTTCCTTCACCTCTGATAAGACATCTTGGGAATGTGGGGAATACCAGGCCTCCACCGTGGTTCTGATTCCACGTTAAACTGTAGGTCCCCCATTTCATCTCACAATCACCCTACCATTACACATTAGCGTAAGTGCGTATAACCTGAACGGGTAGTAAGACACGGTGCTAATAATAATAATAATAACAACATCAATGATTAAAGTTTATTTTATGAAAAATTAAATTAAATTTCTCAATACCACCATAACTCTCCAAAGATAGAATCAGTTCCATATTAATTAAATATTGACAAGCCTGCAAATGATTTACTGAAGAGGGGTAAAAATATAATCTAAATATCTTTTTTACGAGTACCTATGTTCATGCATTAAGTTTCTTTAAAACCTGTTCAATAGTTAGAAAACATAGTAGACTCACACATTAAAAAAATGGGCTAACGCTCCCACAAGGAATGTTTAAGGTGATTGACCCTTCTCATTTGACGTGGAAATGCAGAGCAATAGGAACAAACTGCTATCTTCAAGAATTTGTATTGTGTTGAAATTTTCTTTTCAGAAATGGTTTGTTCAAGAATAGAAACAGGTTGATTAAGTTATCCTTTTTATATACACACCTCTATTATTTTATCAGTGGTCAAATATCGATAAAATTGACATTTTTCGATAGAAAACTGATGGCTTCATAACAAAAAATAAGAAAATGTAACAATTAGTAAATATCGATACATTATCTTAGAAGGGGTGTTGAAAATATTAACATAAAAATTCCACTCGTTCTTGTGAAAACTGATATTTCCAATTGTACCATTTTTTCACAAGACCTGTTTTGTAGCTAGCGCTATCTACTGTTTCAGTGATACATCTGTTCTTGTTGGTGCAGAAGGATACTTTGCTCGGTTGTGAAGCCACTCTATTCCTTTCAGCCTCCCACCCTCCATCCCACAAAATATGTTTTAGACTTGCACTCGACAGGCTGTAATGATATTGGTTTAATTAACTCTAAATTATGTAAAAAGTCATGGATGAAGGCAATCTTTATTTAAAGTAATATATGTAGAGTATCCTTTTAAGATTCACCCATGAAAAAACACGCGCTTCTCAGAAATAATGTGAAAAGGATTTCACCTTTAAAATATATTATTTTTTATACCATATTTCCTGTTAAAAGAACAACTGCGCTATTTCCTGTTAAAAGGAACAACTCCTCAGTATTTGGTAAAGACGCCAATTCCCTATACCAATAAGAAGCTAGCCTTCACAGCACCTGTCGCCAGGACTCTTTATATTAGTTGGTTTTTACACTGTTGACGAGGGGAGCAAAACACAAGGGGTATGTCATATACAAACCGTTGTGCATATGTTTAAGGCATCTCCGGGATCCAAACATCTACACCGGGATCTCCGCCCACACACAAGTCATAGCCACACACTGGCAGTCACAGTCTAACACAGTATAAAATAACTTACATTAATATCACAAGTGTGCAGTGATATAAAGCATTTAATTGGAGTATGTATAAGTAATTAACCGATGTCATTTAAATAAACCGTGTGTGAATAAACAGCCATCAACAATTCTCTTTCTATACATTTATTAATTATACCATTCTAATTAGTGCTCAAACACAGAGCTATAGACAGCTGGTTAAACAGTATCTTTTCCGTACAGTGATGATAGGCGCTCGAGCACAGAGCTATAGACAACCTAAACATCATCACAGCATTATTATATCAGGGAATTAATCCATAGTGTTTCAATCGACGCCCAAAGAGGGGTGATTGATTCCATAGTGTTACAAGGCCCAAGGGCCTTAAGGAAATGGACTCATATTCGTCCAGAAAAAAGATAAAAAATTACTTTTAGCCCACTTTGTGTGCATTGAAACATTGTTCTACACTATTATTGTTACAAGCTCAACACTAAGTATAGTCGAGTTGTGTAGTTTGTAACTACCAGTACTTCCTTCACTGGCGCATATCCTGTTCTTACAAAATAATGTGTGATACTTCAGGTGACCAAGGATGACTTGATGCCATTGAGCCTCTGTGAGCCCTGCATACATAAGCTGGATCTGTGCCATGACCTTGTAAATACGTGTCTTGACGGTGACACCAAGATTCGCCAGATATTGGGACTGCCGATAGAAAGAGAAGATTTTCTCCAAGAAGAAGAGTTGATTACAATAAAAGAGGAAGATTCTTCTGAAACTCAGCCGAATGTAAGTTCACACATCGAAATTGATGTTAAACCATTTTATTGTCTATTTTTTATAAATGAGGAGGGTTTGTCAAAAAAAAAAAGTAAAACTTATTTTGAGTGTTATTCTAGTTAATATGTATTTTTCTTCGCTGGCTCATATATCTCTTTATTAATAGTGTTTTACTACCAGCTCGCCTTAACCACATTTAACCATATTTCTGGACTAAGAATGAGTAAAGTATTCTTTAAAGGAAATTTACTCATATTTTTTTTGTTCAATATTAGTAAACCGGCATGGAAAAATTTACCTTGGTACCCATTATTAGAATTTGAACATATGCCTTCTTGCCATCAACAAACCAAACTAAACGAGACTTAGGTTTAGTTTGCTTTCTATTTTGATTTTTAAAAAAATGCATGTCAATTTGATAACCCTACACACTTAAATAATATGTTGCAGGAAGAGCTTGATCCAAAAGATATTAAATTTGAGGTCCAGAATCAAGACACTTTATCAGAAAGATTGATATCAGAGTGTGATGTCCGTTCAGAAGATTGTGAAATATTAAATTGGCAGGAAGTAGATCAGCTAAACCCAGACAATGCTGGTCTCGCTGCCCAACCAGAATCCAAAATAAATGTTGGCGCTAAAAAATTACAAAGCAACATTAAATTGAACTCCAGTTTGAAGAAGATGGTAAGTGCTACAGCTCTTTACGACTGAATATTTCTGTTGTTTGGGCTATTTCAATGTGTCTCTCAACATTGGGTTCGTGAACAAAATTTGCATCCATACCTTTCAGTTGATTAGGTTTATTGATTGGTTGGGAGTCGAGTGTTTATAATTTTAAGCTAGATGTAGGCCTGTGCGCTTTTAAAAAAAAATGCAAAGTTAGTTTGGGACTTTAGTGCTAATTAAGGCAATTGGCCCTTTTCATTTGGTGTGGAATTGCAGAGCCATGGGAACAAAGGGCTATCTTCAAGAATTTTTAATGTTTTGAAATTTTCTTTTTGGAAACAGTTTGCTTAAGAATAGAAGCATGTTGATTAAGTTATACTTTTTATATACACACCTCCTCTATAATTTTAACAGTGATCAAATATTGACAAAATTGACAATTTTCAATAGAAAACTTCCGGTTTCATAACAAAAAATAAGAAAATATAACAATTAATAAACATCGTTAAATTATCTTAGAAGGGGTGTTGAAAATATTAACATAACAAGTTCACTCATTCTCGAGAAAATTGATATTTCCAAAAGTATGATTTTTCTGCAAGACTTGATATTGATAGCTAGCACCATCTACGGTTTCTGTGATCCATCTGTTCTTGTTGGTCTGGAAGGATACTTTGGTCGTTTGTGAAGCCACGCCACACCTTTCACCCTCCTGCCCACCATCACACAAAATAGGTTTTAGACTTGCACGCGACAGCACAAAGCTTTGGAAACTTTTGATTTGCTTTGTAAAACTGAAACTTTACATTAAAAATATTTATGATTATATTACACATTTATACTCACTTTTATGCTGTGCTTTGCAAATTAATATCTGAATTCTGGTTGGAGACTTAAACTGTAGTTTAAATAGTTTGGGGACCCTGCTCCTAGAAAATCTACTCACTCATGTATTTTAAGTGAATGTTATAATGATACTATTTTGGACCCCTCTCTTAGATTCAAAAAATCATCAACGAAGTGTATTTTTCTTTAAAGAACTGAATGTAAAGTTTCCTTTTAATACTTCATCCATGGAGAATCATGCATTTTCAGAAATAATCTGATTGTATTGCGTTTTAAAACTTTCTTTCTTTCTGTTTTTAAAAAACTCCCTCCATTCTATTTGAAAATTAGGTGATAAATATTCTGGTTGCCTTTACCCAATGCGAAGCTAGCCTTCACAACATCAGGTTGCCAGATCTTCTCCCATTAGTTGGTTTTAACACTGGTGACAAGGGGTCCAAGAAGTAAGGGGTAGGTCATATATAAGCAACTTGAGAGTATAAATCCACACATAAAAACTAGTAATAGCACACAGAACATTGTAATATCACAGAAAACATAATTTTGAACTGCACTAGCTCTGGTTTTCCGCGTCAGTTCGTAAATGAACAAAAACTGTATCACTTTAATATCAAATCTACATTACCGAAAGTGTAATCTTCTAAATAAATCAAGTCCAACATTAAAAGTTTTACTCATTTCATTAGAATAAGAATTACATATAATCAGATCAAGTGCGCAGTAAGGCATGCACGTATTGTCATAATAAAATCCTGTATTCTTATAATCACTGCTTAACTGTAAGGCATACATGGATCTAAATTTGCATCATCATCATCATCATTTAGAATCCGATATCACTATAATTGGTGCCCAATCGCGGGTCTAATATCACTATAAATGGCACCCAACGTCGAGCAATATCACTATAATGTTTGCATATTGATTGTTGATATCTTGGATGCTTTTTAATTCAGGATATGTTATTTATTTCAGATAAAAAACAAACCGTGTAAGCTTGTTGTGATAAAAACAAAGTCCAAAGAACCACTGTCTAATAAAGAGATCATAAATGTACTTCGAACAAAAGGAGAAAAACATAAGTTGTTTGTACCTGGGAAGAAATACAGCACCAATATTTTGAAAAGGTAGGATGTAATTTTGTTCTTATGTCATAAATTATCATAATTGAATTCATTTAAAAAGAAATGCACGCTTCTCCTAATTGTCCTGTGAGCTAGAAAGTTTAATCTGATGTTAGCAAGAGTCTGCAGCTAATAACAATTAAATAACCAAATGCTTTCCATAGGTCGGAAAATATTATATAATTAAGAAATGTGCATTAGTAAGTCATTTTGTGTACCTCTATATTCTATGAAACAATTGTCAGTACCTTATTTAGGCCCTCATGACCTCATTGTAATATTAATTATAACACAATTATTATAAAATTCTTGTGATTAATTAGATGTATTCAGTTTGGCTGTTATGTTTGAACTATATATTATGTTGGAGTTGGACAAGACCACAAAAAAGATGCTTAATCATTACAAATTGTAAGAGTATTTCATTTATTTTTTAAATCTCAAATCTGACATTTTCTTGAATCTTAAATATCCTTCAGAATTCAAAGATTCAAGGAACCCATTCCTAAGCTAATACAGTATTGGCCTGAAAATAGGTCATCCCTAAATATAGACGGTTCCTATGAAATTATACCTCTTCGTTATTTTTGCAGCTTTAATGAAACATCAGGGGAGCAATCAAGTGAGCTCCAAGAATCTGAGGTGTTCATGGAATCTCTTGAAACCGATGTGACATTGACTGATGAGCAGGAGATTCATTCTGACTTAGAGGTATCATCAGAACAGATGCCAGTCACTTTGAAAAAACTTGATGAACCTTTTTCCGAAACCTCTGTAGAACAATTGCCGACTACAGAGGTCCATGATGGATGCACTTGGGAAAATATGATTGCCTCTAGCCGCAAGAAAAGCATCACTTACTTCTGTTTCTACTGCGAAGAGACAATGATTGGAACTGAAACTCTCCTCTCCCACCATTCCTTAAATCATCCAGACAAAGTGTTTATATGTACCAAATGCTCACCTCCCCTCGTCTTCTATGAGTCCAAACATTTGTTTGATAAGCACATGCTCCATCACTCGCAGGATTGGAAGGATAATACGGACATTACGTCACCATTTTATGAACCAGCATTAAATGAAGTTGATTCTGTAATCACCCTCCCACTTACTGGCTCTGCTGATAACATGATCCAGGTTGAAGCCTTTGATAATGAAGAAGATTGTTCTTTCATAATTGAGAGTGCTTTACTTGAACCTGAGGTAGATATAAATTACGACAAACCCAGAGTAGATATAGCCGACAGCATTATCCAAGTGAACAGGCAATTTCAGAAGAAAAGGGAAGATGACTTGTCATTATCTTATGACATAACCTTGAATGGGAAAGATAATCAAGAAGAGAACACTTCATCGAAGCAGCATACACTTTCTGTGGTTTCTGTGAAGAAGAAACGAAAGCCACGTTCTAAGTATGGCCCTTACTGCAGGTATTGCGATCTTATGTTTGATTCCATGGAAGAGTTGGTTATGCACAAGAGTCAGGACTCTTGCAAGACCCACGTCTGTCAATTCTGTGGGCGACAGTTCCACACCAAAAACAAACTCCTGGAGCATGAGCTTCTCCACTCAAAAGAGCGGCTCTTCATGTGTGAAAAGTGCGGCAAGAGTTTCCGTAGCTCCCACCAACTGCGAAATCATCAGATGATACACACATCCAACAAGAAGTACTTCTGCACCCATTGCAGTAAGTCTTACAACACCTACGCTAGTTACCGGTACCACATGAACACCCACACCAATGAGGTGTACCTCTGCGACATTTGTGGGAAAGGGTTGAAGAACTTGGGCAGTCTGCGTGTACACAGTCTCAGGCACACTGACCCGGAGAATTTCAAACGCTTTGCTTGTGAATTTTGTGGGCACAAGTTTTACAGCAGGTACGTTACTATTACCTTGTACATAGATTTATTCATTCACCAAAACAAATTAAATAATTAACTTATCATGAATATAGAACTAGGTTATTCAATAATAAAAATATTATGTATAGTAAGCACACTTAACTCGATAATGCCAAGGTATAAATTATTGAAAGAAAAAAAAACACTAGCATGATCAAAAACATACTTTAAACACTTCGCAAAATAGGTGGATTTCTTGTTAGATGTATAATCCCATCTCTTAAGTATGTCACCTGTGTGGATTTTGTGTATGTGTGTTTGACTTTTATCTTGATAATTTCCACCCCAAATAAAATAATTAGTGATTAAATTTGTTTACTTTTAAAAATAAACGGACAAAACATAGCAAGGGCCTCATGACAATTCTTACATACTGGAGTTCTTCCATTTGCCTTCCTACACCCCAATAGTGCTGGGCAAGGCCATAGCCAGCCAATAATTTAGGGGGAGGGGAGGGGGGTTTGTTGATGGGCACATCCCCCAAATTCCGGAGGCTAGAAAAAATTCTAAGGAATAATCAGTTCTAGATGCTATCTGAAGTGTTTTTTTTATGGCAAAATAACTCCCTAACTGCCAGAGGTTAGGAAACACTTATAAATATTAAATACTTCTAGAAGCTATCTGAAGTGTTTCTTTTATGGCAACATAGTCACACTAACTGCCAGAGGCTAGGAAAAATCTATATATATAAAAAAGTGGAAGGACTACCTTGTAAAACTTGAGAAGCGTTATTAGTGCAACTCCTATGAAACATCCATATATTGAACTATTTGGACTGTTTAGCTGACACCGAACTAGAGTTGCGGTGTTGTCATATCAGTCAAGTTTATTCTGAAAGAGTGAAGGAGAAGCGAACTAATCTGTTGTTTACATGGGTCAAGTTTCTTGGAAGGGAAAGGCAAGAATGCGGCTTTTATCAAAGACCACACTCTGCAGAAATCTGCTGCTTTTTATTTTTGGGTCGAACTCAAATAATCAGTAGTATAGTTTTCTTAATACTTCTTAACTAGTGCAAGAAAACATTTTCCATTCGACTTTCTCATATTAGACTTGTTTGTTGATGACGAGATCGGGTTCAAATCCCAGTAGTGTGTACTGACGGTGTTTTTTCTTAAAACAGTTCCAAAAACGATATTATTTATAGCACTGCGTCTTACTACCCGTTCGGGCTGTACACTTATGTACTAATTACTCTAATGTGTTAGGTATCAGGCAGGTTAAATTAAGAGGAGGTGCATCCATATTTTTTTGGGGTGAGAGCGAAAAACTATTTAGGAAAAACCACTTGAGTGCACCCAACCAGAATTGAACTGTGATCTCCCTGTCTTCAGCATGTCAGTTGAACACGGCAGATAACATACACTATACACTATTAGACTGGTTTGCTGGTGGTGGGGAAATTGAATTTTAATTCCCAGTTGTGTGCAATAAGGGTATTTTTCTCTAAAATGGTGCCCCACTCTCAATCTATGTAAATGGGGGTACATTAAATCTAATATGTCACCTTCATTCCTAGTTCATTAGGTTAATTACTGCATGTGTATAACTCAAATGGGTGACCTGGCGGTCTAGTGGTAAGGTGTCAGACTTCTGTGCTGGCGGCCAGGGTTCAATCCTCGGTTCCCGGCATAGATTTATCTGATTACTAAACCCTTCCTTCACCTCTGACAAGACATCTTGTGAATGTGTGGAATGCCAGGCCTCCACCTTGGTTCGGATTCCACGTTAAACTCTAGGTCCTCCATTTCATCTCACAATCACCCTACCATTACACATTAGCGTAAGTGCGTATTGTAACTAGTCGTCAGCTCAGCTGTTGTTGAGAAGTCCCACGTTGTGACGCTATTTTTGTACCCAGTCGTCCACCTCCAGTCATCTCATTTGATGATCAACCTCATCTTCTTACGTTGTCTCGTCCACGGCAGTCAGTATCGGTAAAGCATCTCGGGGTTAATTAATTAATGGTGGGGGTAGAGGTATCCAGTCGATTTAAAAAGATGTTGTTTAGTTGATTTAGAAGTTTTATTTTAACACATGATTTACATATTATGATCCAGGATATTTAATTTAAAAACACGAAATGATTTTGCCATGGCTAATCTATCTCCCATCTCGAGACTCTACACGTGACGATAAGTGCAATTGATAGTACAGATCTTAACTCCTTGCGGGCTAAACGGCTAGAGACCGCATCTGACACTCTTAGCGTAACAACAGACAAGTCCCCGCGTCTATACTCTAAGCGTGTTCACCGGCCAGTGTCCGCGTCTGACGCTTTCCTTAAAGACGCTAAACCAAAGGCACTGATTGGCCAGGAGTCTGCGCCAAAACCTCCCCCTCCCCTGAAAGACTGCTCGTGCAAGAACAGGTGCGTCTCCCAGCTTCCGGGTTCAGCTATTGATACAAAGCACGATGCTTATAAATGAAAAGTAAAAGTAATAAATTTGAATGACTCTAAATATTCCCACAAAGACTTTAAATAGTGAAAAACTTTTAGATTAAAAGTTTAAAGGCCTGAAAATGAAGTTAATGAATTGAAGTTTAAAACATATATTGCTTACAACTTTGGTTATGATTTACATAACTTATAATTACCATAAAACCCCACACTTTCTTATAATTAACCATTTGATGGTAATAAAGATAATTAAATTAGGCCTAGATGAATGGAAAAGAACAATGTATTTATCAGTTTAGTACTCTCAGTAGCTTGAGTGTAATAATATGTAAACTAAAGGAAAAACTAATATAATTTTATAAATGAAAGTTAAGAACTAAGGGCCTAAAACCCTGACCACTTTACAGTATAACCCGAACGGGTTGTAAGACGCGGTGCTAATAACAATAATATAATTCAAATGGGTAGTAAGTCACATTGAAAGAAAATACTATTGTGAGGACTACCAAGAGTGTCGGCAAAACTTTATTAGTATCAGGCGAGGTAGTTTATATATAAAAAAAAATACTATTGTGATGATTACCAAGAGTGTCGGGCAAGGTAATTGTAAAGAAATATATTTTTGAGGAGTTTTTAAGGGATTGACTCCAAGCCAATGGAAAATGTTTGAAAATGGAATGCCACTAAAAACTATTTGGGGTTGCCCTTAAGCATTTAAAAATAATAATAGATTGTTATATAACCTATATGAAGTTTGATGAAAACCATCTTTCAACTTCAAACTCGAGTAGATCAGAGGGGAGTTAAACGAACTGGAGGAAGACACATTTCGATGGGGGAAGAGTGGAGAAGCAGTTGGTGTAATACCCTTCCCAATCAACCCTCAATGAGTAACATTAGATATAAAACTATTGACAAACATACCGAAGAATGACGATCATTTCCTCAGTGTCTGACTTTTCCCAAGTTATGAAGGGTGAGGACAGTGTCTGAGAGTCACAATGGTTACTTAATTTTCTTTAAAAGATTCATACGTCAAGTAATGTAATCACTTTGGATGGAAAATATCAACATCCAAATAGTTATAATAATAATGGTAATAGAAATATCTCGTCAATTAACATAATTTTACAAAAAAAAATTCATGAACACAGAAAATTGGGGGTCAGAGATTTGTACCCCCTTTGAAAATTGTTAGAACCCTTAAAAGGAAAGGGGAGGGAGGAACACATATACATATAAAACCTAAATAAGAAATTGTGTTTTTTACTTTAGTTTCTTATATTATATCACCTAGATGCTAATAATTATTATTATTTTATTATAAACTTAGAGATGCACTAAAATTTCCTATTGTAAAACTAGCTTGACCTACACCCTATTTTGGGTGTGGGCCTGTGGCATTTTGCCACTGCCCTATAGTTACACCACTGAAATTGTAACTATCAAGAATTTCAAACTCTATTAACCTATTTTTAATTAATTATATTCAATGATCAAATATAGCTTTATACATTTATAAATATTTTAACATGTCTAACACTCGCTTTGGTGGCCTCATGGTCTAACGAGCTACTCTTCCAGTAGACTAGACTGCCAATGATGGGTAGATCAATGTTAGAATCTCGGTCGGGTGTACTGAAGTTGTTTTTTCCAATATAGTTTTCTGCGCTCCCTCCACACATATGCGGGTACACTTCCTATGAATATAATCTTCCTGATCCCTTAAACCATTAGTGCAAATTTTGAAAAACAAAATCTATTCACAAATTCTCTATTTATTTGATAAAAATTTGAATCTGACCATTTTCCTCAGGAACTTTATATCCCACCAAAAGAAAATATTTTGACCAGACTAAATAATATATAATATAATGTAAATATATATATATATATTCAAATTTGAAGATAGCATATAGAACAATTTTCTGCAAAGAAAAAAAACATTTTATTTTTAAAAAGTATCATTTTTTAGAGAATTAATATTACACTTATTGCCTCTACTACAAGAATTATAAACACTTACTCTAAAAATAAGTATTTAAAATTACAATAAAACATATAGAAATATATTGTGAAAAAAGGTTTTCCACCCAATTGTATGGAAAATATCTTTCTATCGATTTTGACCAAATTTGATAGGCATACGCGCAAGTTTTACATTGGAAGTATGATCATTTTATAATCTATGTTTCCCTTATCAATCACTTTTGTGTCAGGGATGTTCATAATATATACACATCACTAGCTATTTTATAATTTTAGCTAAACACATTATATAATAATACATCCATTCTACAATTTTATACATTCAAAGTCCTTCATCAAAACTTCTGCAATGAACACACTTATTATTATATTTTTAAGTTTTATTTTATTAGGGACCTGTGCTACAAATTTTGGTTGAATCCTTGTCGATTGAACTGAGGTGTTTTTCCTTGTGATTGCTCATTCCCTCCACGCAAATGTGGGAACACTTTGTCTTGATTATCATATTTATTATCCACCCTACTTTATTATTGTAAATTTACAGATAACATCGAAGGATATTAAGAAGTGAAGCATTTCCAATATCACAAGAATAAAAAAAAGATTACATGGAAATAATCTTTACAATGTACACTCTTATGTGTATTGAGTAACATCCTCATCTTAGCATTTGTGTTCTCTCCTCCCCTTCCTCTTGAAAGCTTATGTTATTTACAAATATTTGACAATGGCACTCAAGGGTAGTGAAAAAGTAAAAATTATATTTGTGATGAAATTATTTTGTTAAATAATAATTTTCAAAATGAAATATGGACCTGTGTTAATTTTAAAAAAGTGGACCAAACCTGTGTGGGTTTAATCAAGCTAACGTGTTAGAGAAGAGTAAGGTTGCTTTTAGATTACATACACCCACCTTTGCGTGGAGGGTGAGTGGAAAACATTTTAGGAATAATAACCTCACAGCACCCAACTGAGATTGAACACCAGTCCGAGTCCTCGGCAATCCAGTTTATTGCAAGAGTAGTGCCTTAGATCATACAGTCACCAAAGTGGATCCCGTAATTATATTGATTAGGTATTCTATGCACATGATTTGAAATTAATGTATGAATTCTAAATTACAGTATTAAAATGGTATTTTACATGCAGAAACAATAATAAATTCATAAAACCTTTTTTTTTATCCAACTCACAAGAGCAGAACATTTATTTTTCTTTCTTCTAGTTGAGAGATAAAGTAGATCATTATTTTATTTGATCTCTTTTTACAGAAATTGCTTCCATTAAAAAAATATGTCGTATTCACACAACTGATTTAATAAATGAACGTAGTAGAGCTGATATTTTCCCTGAGAACATCTGTTGGTCACAGTGTAACGCTTATATTAACCACCTTGAATTTTCATTAGAGGTTCATACTGTTCAACCTTACACCAATAGGTCGAGCATATAGCACAACAACACTTGTTTTAATTAAAATAAAACTCTTGCCACTTTATTTTAGTTTAAAACAATACATATGTTGAAAAATGAAAGGATAATTATTCTCATTCATATTTATAGGTTTATGCTGTGTCTTCAGATTAAAAAATAAAGCATTAAACCAAGAAAATATGATCATGTACACATCATTTAAACAAAGCTGCTTAAGAATATTTAACATTTAACTTGTGCTAAATTATACTCAATGATAGAGAAATGTTTTTATTCTAATACAATGAAAACAGTTTTAGCCTAAGTCTTCCCATATTTCAATGACAAGCCCAGTTTATTTCATGCAGTGTTCTTTAAATTATTTTTTAAAACTTAAACTTGAATTGTCTGGGTGGATATGGATAAAACATAAACCATGTATAAGTGACTTGATCTTTACAGTAGCACAAATCTGATTAAAACATGTATAACAGGTTTCTTAGTAATCGAGTACAGAGAAATCGCCTTAGAAACCGGCCGCATTCATCTCTCATGGGGACCCATTCCCTTAAGCCCCCCTAGAAGCTCTCTAAAGTGTTTTTTTTTAATAGAAACACAACACCCTAACTGCCTGAGACTAGGAAAAATCTATATACTATTTAAACACCTATAGAAGCTCTCTAAAGTGATTTTTATGGTAACACAGCTCTATAATTTGTACTTGTATGTTAATTTTGATATTGTTTGAACCATAAATAAAACTAATATATTTTGTTCATAAATTTTCGAGAAGGGGGGTGTCAACCCTTCCCCCTCCCCCTCCCGACTATGGCCTTAGTACTGGGTTAAATCATTGCCCTCTGGACTTGATTATCTTATCCACAATAAAAAGTTTTAGTTGAGAATTTTTTAATAATACCCTTGCTTTTCAGTTGACCTAAACTGACAGACTAGTTTCTTGTAACATCCTTGACTTGTCTATTTTTTAAATCACTAATTAACTCCAAATATTTTATCAAAAAGGTTTATGGACAAGTTATTACTATAATACAGTTTCTATTATTGAATAAATCTATTTTTCAAATTTCTAATTTGTCTTATTGCCTTGTACTTTTTTATTATCTCCTAAGTAATTGAAGATGTGTGTTTCTAATAAGCATGTCTTGTATTGTTAGGGCCCGGATGCTGGAGCATGTACGATGCCACTCCAAGGAACGGCCATTCAAATGCCCTGTGGAAGGTTGCCTCAAGGCATTCCAGCTAATGTGGCATCTCAAGCGGCATGCGTTGGTTCATTCTGATCTTCGTAAATACACCTGCAAGGTGTGTGGGAGTAGCTTCAAACAGCGCAAGAACTTGAATGTCCATGTCAAGACCCATGAGGGTAATCACAAGTACAAGTGCAGTGTGTGTCAGAGTCCATTCGACTACTTGAAGGACCTCATCTCACATCGCTCCTCGCATTCGGAGGAAGAGCTCAGAGCCAACAAGTTCAAGAAGAGCCAGTTTGAATGTCCGGAATGCAGTAGAATGCTCTCGAGTAAAGTGTCCTTGCAACATCACATGCTCATCCATACTGGTGAGAAGCCTTTTGGTTGTAACTTCTGCAACAAGTCTTTCAAGAGCAAAGTAGCCAGGGACGTTCATCTGCGCCTACACACGGGTGAAAAACCTTATAACTGCAGCTATTGTGAGGCCTCTTTCACTCTGAAGTCATACCTGGTGGTTCATGAACGCATCCACACAGGTGAGGCACCATTCAAATGTGACAAGTGCGACAAAGCATTCCGCTCAAATGTCAACCTCCATCAACATTCCAAGGTACATTCTGATAACCGTCCATACGGCTGCGCAGTCTGTTCGAGGGCTTTTCGCCGTCGAGAGGCCCTTTACACACATTTCCGAATACATACAGATGAGCGTCCATTTGTTTGCAGGGTTTGTAGTCGTGGTTTCAAGCAAAAGGGCGATTGTAACAAACATGAGAAAACTCATTACAAATATTCACCTAATGTAACACTTTCTCCGGTGTTTTCATGTCCTTTCTGTAAAAAACACTTCAACTCCCCTACCAGTGTTGAAGAGCATTTCTCTACAGTTCATGGTATAATTTCTAGTCATTCTGAAGAGAACACAATGATTATGGTCAATGCTGATGATCTTTCAAACGTGTCAGAGGTGGAGATTGCTATTGATGGAATACCAGAATTTATAATAGGTAATTAGTATTTTAGTAGTTAAGATATGATTTAACATTGTATTTTATGATTCTGTTTTTTATGTAACTAACACAAACTACTATGCTCATCCATTTTCTTATTTCTAGTGTGAACAGCTCGATGTACATATAGCATACAAAAGAAATGTCTTGTCCAGTTAAATCTTATCTCCATTGTTTAGTTTGTTTTTTTTAGAAATTATGCACTTAATATAAATAAGTATTGATATAACAAATATATTTTTACTCGTTTAGATTCATCTATGAAGAAAAATATTTAATTCGCTGAATTAAAAAATGTATATAGCACTTATTAAATATAGTTACATTAGTAAAAATATTGTATTTTATTTGGGAAAGATGGTGACCTGGCTGTCTATGGGTGAGGTGTCTGACTTCTCTGCTTGGGGCGCGGGGTTCAATCCTCGGTCCCGGCACGAATTCATCTCTGACACTATGTGTATTAATCACAACTTGTGAATTTGTGGAATGCCAGGCCTCCACCATGGTTTGGACCCCCCGTTAAACTGTAGGTCTTCCATTTCACTTCTCAATCACCCTACACATTAACGTAAGTGCCTATAACCCGAACAGGTAGTAAGACGCGGTACAAATAATAATAATATTTGGGAAAGCATGGGATGATGCATGAATAACAGGAATAGCTTTTCAATGAACTTAATAATTTATGTCTCAAGCTTTTACTCATGGAACTTATATAAAATAGGTGAACTAGCGATCTAGGGGTAAGGTGTCAGACTTCTGTGTTGGGGGTCCAGGGTTCAATCCTCGGTCCTGGCACAGATTTATCTGATTGCCAAACCCTTCCCTGAAAAGACTTGTATTAATCACAACTTGTGAATGTGTGGAATGCCAGGCCTCCACTGTGGTTCGGATCCCACGCTAAACTGTAGGTCCTCCATTTCATCTCACAATCACCCTAACATTACACATTAGCATAAGTGCATATAACCTGAATAGGTAGTAAGACGTGGTGCTAATAGTAATAATAATAATAAACTTATGTAAAACAAATGAACAGCAAGATAGAACTGCATTTAAAATGAATACCACAATTTACACTAGCATATGATCAAATATTTATTTTGTTGTTATACTTATTATATTATTAGCAAGTTATTCTTCAGTTCAATTGTAGGTGACCTCACTAACTTATCAAGGCTGGGTGAACTCCATTTTATTTTTAATTCAAGATAAAATAAATTATTCCCTAATGAATTGTAAATGTATAATAAGACAGTGTAGAAACATTGTACAATTAATTAATAGTATGCTCATATTATATGAATTGCTCTGTTCCCAAGTTATAGTTTTGTGCTATATTCAAGAGAGGGTAATTTAATAAATACCAAACTTTTTTTATTTGGGTAAATTATTAAAATATATTAATTTTATTATAAAAAGATAAATAACAACCAGATCATTTAGTTAAAATTACACTGTTTTAAAATATATGTATATGATATGAATAAATATTGTTTATATTAATTTAAAAATAAATGCATGAATAAAATCTGTTCACATACAAAATAAAGTAAACATATTTAATTATAAATTGAGAGTACGATAAAACACCTTACTGATTATTTCTTATCAATCTTGAGCCCTCACTTATGAAAAAGACCTAAAACACAAAAATGAATGTGTTTAGTTTCTAAAATAGCCCTTAGGTTAAGGAGTGTAACGTAGGGTGACCA
Source organism: Timema shepardi (assembly GCA_902151425.1). Classification (NCBI taxonomy): domain Eukaryota; kingdom Metazoa; phylum Arthropoda; class Insecta; order Phasmatodea; family Timematidae; genus Timema; species Timema shepardi. The sequence goes on along the minus strand of CABFVX010001149.1, from coordinate 8,338 downwards.
TTCGTCCCTGATTTTCCAGGACAGTCCCGAATTTTAGCACACTGTCTCGCATTTGTAAACGTCCCAGAAAATGTTACGGATTTTGAAAACATGAGATTTTATTTTATAAAATTGTTTTGTCAACACGTGTCAGATTTAGCGCGCATTTTGATACACTAGACTAGACCTCAGGAGTCAGGATACAAAATAAAAAAATAAACAAAGAGTCATCTTGTTTAGTTCACCCATTAAAGAAAGGCAGGGGCGAGAACTAGTGAGAAGCCTTCCAGAGACAAATGCAATAGAAGGAATTTTTTCCATGATTAATAATTTGTGAAGCGCAGAAAAAACACAATTTGGCATCAAAACATTAAAAGAAATGATTATAACAATATGTAGCTAAGTGTACTTTTGTGAAGAGTTCAAAAACAAAATAGAAAGCAATGAAGATTTTTTTTTAAACCATTCAGAAAATATAGTGATTTTAAATAAACATTTTTTGTTCCTCAAGTAAGAATTATTTATGCTTATATTTTATACTATATCTGAATGATTTTAGTACTTATTTCGAAGTTTTTCCTTGGTTATTTGATTACTTACTGTGAATATTTATTGTGATAATTTTTATGCACAATAAAACATGTTTTAATGATGTTACTGTCAATTATTATGTTTTATAATAAGTAGGAAATGTTAACCTTAGTGTAACGGGATCTTTAACTAAAATGATACTTTAGGGCTGGGTTTAAGGTGCTCCAGTGTGTTGTCCAGAAATTGAGGCAAGAACACACTTGGTAACTTTTATAGAACATTTCTTCCTCGATCGACCCATATAAGTGTGAATAGGCTTGGACCTCTTCAGTTTTGACACAATCTTTTAAAGCCTTAGGCATAAAAATGAACGAGTTTAATCTCTAAAATAGTCTTAAATAGAAGGTGCTCCGGTGTCTTGTCCAGAATTTGTGGCACAAGCACATTAGTCGTTTCACACTTAAATGGTGTTGGTAAGAGAATTTTAGATTAAATATGCCTTAATTTAGGTGGATGAAAAGTACACAAACATTTAGTAAAAAAAAACACCCTCCATACATATGATTTCAAATACAGATTGACAACCTCGCCAGTAATGCAAATTGGATGAACTTAGCGAGAATAAGACTATGGCTGTATCCGAATAGTTCAAGTCTTCCTAGTCGGATCATTGAGTTTTAGAATAGAACAGTCTTGATGATTTTACCCTTTTTGTGTTGTTAATAGCGAATACTGCATCAAACTATTTAAACAGCAACGACCTTATTTAAATGGCAGAAAACTTAAGTCATTGCTCTAGCAGACGAAACAATAATACAAAAGTAATTGCCAGTGAAACACCGCAACCGACACCGTGAGAAAAGCGCACGGCTGGTAGCCTTCGTACACATGGTGACCCAAGACCTTGAGAAGACTGCATAGGTATCCTTCGCAGCTATTTGAACAGATATACACTTGCTCACATGATTGCCATTGCAGGTGTCAAGGCAACGCTGCATAAGTAGACTATTCTGATACAGCTTAGCTGACTTTTCATATCTTTCCAGGACCTGTGTCCTTATTATAACCTATACCTACTATTATTTGGCGGTAGTATCCAAGTAGTGGAATTTAGGGATGGGCGATTATAATTAATTGATTACTCTATTTAGATGTATTTATTAATTTTAACAATTAACAAGCTAATCAATTAACTTTCCAACAATTATTAAATAATCAAATCAAATAATCGGCTGGTTACCTAAGCCATGGCCAATTCTAATGAGCTGCGTCTCCTGTTCAATTTTTGGAGTGGATAAATATGTATCACATATTAATTGGTATTATTAAACGTATTATAGCAGCTTTCCACCCTATGATGTTGAATTGACAGATGCATAACTGAGTGTTGTGTTTGCATTTTGTTCTAGCTTAAAATTAGTTTGTAAGTCATTTGCTGATACACCCACACCAATGCTCCTAGAGTATTAGGTGTAAGGTCCTCAAAATACTGTATTGGGAATACCTGGAGGTCAAGGTTTGAATTTAGGTTGTGTGTACTGTAGATGGCTTTCCCATCCTTTCTTTATGTTAATGCGGGTGCATTTATTTCCAAACTAGAGTTGTTTTTTTTCAATTCATCTATGTGTTTGTTTAACCCTTAAATTAAGAGTTTACTTGAGGCCTATAAGCAAATATTTATATTTCATATGTAGGACTTCGAATTCGAAAATTAATTGTTATGCTCTTTGGTAGAAAGCTGTTCTTCCCTTCTCAATGTTTTTGTATCAGTAGGCTATGAATAATTTCATTTATGCTCTTTTGTAGAATGCTATGCACTTTTTTCACATATATTTCTGCACTAATGTCCATTATTTTGTTTCACCTATCTTACGAGTTTAAGGTAAATTAGTCCATTTTTAGGTAAAAGAGCAAGAAAGTCTGTGTGGTGCACCTTACAATTTTTTTTTCAAATGCATTAAATTAAGTGATTAGTTACTGATCAAGTATTATTCTAATGATGCTGTGAAGTTATTTGCCACCCTACCATGTATTTCTCTATATTTTTCTAATTTTTGTGAATAGTTTCCAATTTATTTTCGTTTGGAATTAAGCACTTCAAAGTTCGGCCGCTGTATAGCCAGCCTGACAAATAATACTATTTACATCCATTCAATAAAATAAAAGGATGCAATCAACAACGTAAAACATTGTTTTATATAATTTAAATAAGGAATTTTGATTTAAGGAAGACCACTTACCTTTTATTAAACACATTAATTATCCTTTTAAGAAGTTTGTTGACTTATTTATAACAAACGTCAACCATGATTGATTTCAACGCATGTGCAGATCTGTCAAACAAGTGAGTCTCGTAATTGTAAAAGAAGAAAAAAGAGGAAACAAGGCTAGATGTAAATAACTCAAAACTAGCGCACTTTTCAATTCTGACAGATAGAAATAAACCTTTAATTCTTTAAAAAAATATTGTTCACATTCATTGGGATATTTTCAATATTTTAAAATTAAACTTGCATTGTATTTGATTTTTATCCCTAGTCCATAGCCAACATTTTATCTTTTGTCTTTATATATTAGTTTTCTCTTTGGACTTGGAAGTAAAGAATAGAACATTTTAAATTTGATTTTGGAAGACTATCTATAGGAGACTGGGTCTTCTTCCTCGGTGTTGGTCTAACATGGAGCCAAATCTCTGGAGCTCCCAATTTAAATTATTTTAAAAGTGAATTAATGGTTGTGAATTAAAGTACAAGTAGCAAAAATGGAAAGATAAGTGTGTGTCCAGAACTAGACTGTTTATTTTTGTTTAAATTGTGGAAGAATTAGCATTACTAAAGTGAAACAAATTTCTGAAGTTGGTGTTTCAAGATGGACTAATTCATTGGTGAGGTCAAGCCAACTCTTCAACTTTAAATTCATTTTTTTTTCTATTATCAAAAAAACAGAATTCATGTAAGAACTTTCAGGAAGACTAATGTAGAGAATTATCTAACATTTTATTTTAGGTCTAAATATTGATTTTTTTTGTTTCAACAATACTATTTTATTTCTGTAAAATTAGAATTATAACTATCCGGAATTCCATAGGTAGGATTGGCATGTGGTAAATAAGGAAGCAATTAATAAACCCACAAAAGTTCCAATGTTTGTTATTTTTATACTTTTTTTTAATTGTAGTCTAAATTACATTTTTTTTATTGCAACAATTTTTTTTTAATTGGTCTCGAGTATTGAGAGTCGTCGTGCCACTGTCTGAATTGCACCTTACAAATTTTTTTCCAAATTCATTAAATTAAACAGTTAGTTACTAATCGAGTATTATTCTAATGATGCATCTATTAATTGGTTCATAGTTTTTAATCATTCGAATGAAAAGTATTCATATCCATTCACCTTGCTGCTGAACGATAGTAAACCTTAATGTTTCGAATGTTTTCCTTGTTACAGAGATGCGAAATATTTGTTTCTATAAGGTCCACTATTGGGATTCACGTCTACGGGTTACCGTGCTGATCGATAGTCAACCTTACGGTTTCGAATGTTTTCCTTGTTATGGAGATACAAAATATTGGTTTCTGTAATGTCCACTATTGGAAATCAATCCTTGTTTTACATTGCTGAGTAATTGTTATTTTATTCGCTCTTATGGTTTCGTTCTCATCTTTTGTTTAACTACACAAAATGTGTGTTAAAGTAAGCTTACAGTTTATCATTCACATTGTAGTTTATTTCACATTTTCTTGGCCATAGTGTTTAGACTATTATTCAAACCTATTTGTATTTATTTGTTATTAATTTAATTTATAATAATTGTATTTCTCATAAGGCTACTCAACTAGGTCCACGATACTTACGAATTATCCAACGCCTTAGCTCAGTCGGTTAACGAGTCGGCCTACTAATCTAAGAACCCCGGGTTTGATTCCTGGCATGGCTGATAAATCTACTATTTGAGAAATGTGGGTTTTCCCTTTCACAGTGATAAATTAGCGGCTAGGGGCTGGATGTTGTGCCTGTTATAGAATTTAGTTAATATAAAAGTTGTGTACTGATATAATGAAACGGTTCAGAAAGAGCACGTATAACACCATAAATACAAATTAATCACGAATTCAGCCACCTTAATATATTAATATTTCTACTTTCATTTGCTATAAAATATAATAAATCTTTATAGACGTCAAAAATGCTACACATTGAAACATAATTAATAAAAATTATGCATAGCTTATGTATTTTCTTCCTGACGAGTGTAGGTCTTTTCTCTTATTATGGTAGAAAATTAGTCTTTTGCAGTATGTTGTAGGTTTTTCTTTGGCGCAAATGGCACCTTTTGTAGTGTTCATAATTGAAATATGTTCTAATTTAGATCTATATCTCTGTTAATTTTCTCTTTAAAGTAGTATTACTGGGACAGGGCCATTAAAATAATAATAATAATAATAATCAATTTGAAATTAAATTGCGATAGGATTATCATATACTATTTCAGGCGAAAGAGTATCCAAATAAATTATACAATAATGTGAAAATTCTTCCATTAGTTCTGTTACATTGTTTTCTTACATGTTACTAAAAGGTTGACCAAAAATGTATTTCAAAATAAAAAGAGCATTTAGAAATTTTACCTAATTGAAGAACACAATCAAAATAATATAACTATAACTAATATTATCAATTTCAACTAATCTATAAATGCATACAGCGATAGTGAATTGTTATTTAGGATATCACTTAAAATTGTGATATAAAAAAAAATACTTTTTTTATTTACATAATATTTTTATTTAAAAATATTATAAAATCCTAATTTTTAGGATTAAGTCTATTCCTTAGTTTTGTCAAAACTTGCCCTGCCTTTGAGAAAACACGTTTCGAAGCCACTTAAGTTGCAGGTACGCATATATAGTTCAAGGTCAAAATATAAAGTTCCAGAAACAATGATCTATACCTAGACCAGAACTGCAATGGGTCACTTTCTCGGTTAAAATATGGAATTTCCATGTACTGTCGCAACATTGTGATACTGCTGCTCACTGGAGTTGATGTTGTCTTCAATTGAGCCACTCTCGTATCAAAATTATCCCACAACGAAATATTTGTATTTGTGTTGTTTATTCCCTCGCACTCTGGACCTCCTGTTGCTACAAAACTCTCCACCCCTTCACTTTCAATGTGATGGTACAAAGCAGCTAAACATCGCTTACCCAATTATGCGCTTGGGCTGCATTGGTTTCAACTCTAAATGAAGCTTTTTTGAAACGAGGGTCTAACATTGTTGCCATGGCTGTTAACTTCATTCTCTCCAGAACAGCTAATCTTCGCGAAACTCCCTCAATTAGACTGGTTTGGAGTTCTTTAGCCACACTAGTTTTTGGGGTTTGCTTTTGTAATGAAAACTGAACACCTCTAACCAGTGGACTTATCTTTGCTGCAGTTGGATATGTCTCCAGACAATTCTGCGGTAATTATTTCCAATCATTTTAAAAGTGGCACCCACTCCTCAACTACCTCCCATTCTACCACGTCCAAAGAAGG
>CABFVX010001148.1:84909-187219 GCA_902151425.1 Timema shepardi | reverse complement strand
ATTCATGTTTAGGTTATACTCTGGTGCAGTTCCTGGCCTACTTTCCATGCCCTCCGATGATCGTCAATTCATGTTTAGGTTATACTTTGGTACAGAAGTCTGACACCTTACCCCTAGACCACCAGGTCACCGACTTTACCCATATTGATCTCAATAGTTATTAAATATTGGCTATTAGCATAATTGCATTTGACTATAATTTTTTTAAATAAAAATAAAAATTCCTGTTTCAATTCTGCAATGCGGTGAAAATAAAATTATACTAAATTTTTCTACAGAAACAAAAGTCTATTTATTTTGGTAAAAAGTTTTTTGTTGTATAAACTGTAAAAATATTAACCCTAATTCAAGTTGCCTTTCACTCCAACGTGAGGGGAAACATCTTCACAGTAAGTAATTGGAACTGTACCATCATTTACCTGAAGTTGCGATGGAACTCCCTTTAAGTATAAAAATCAACCCCATCACAGTCGGTGGTGATCAGGAATGAACAGTGCTCTTCCAATTCAACAACTGCTTCACTCTGATTGAGGACAATTCTGCTAGCAGGTGGCTCAATTCAAATAAAAGCTAGTTCAGTAGGTCATCAACAACCCTTCCTTCCTACAAATAGAGTGGTAGAAACTGTCTGAATTGTCGACACACTATAAACCACCCCTTTCAAACTTTCAACAACTCTCCATGTGGATTTCTTTTCAGCTTTACACTCGTTTTTATGTATGACCTTCCTTTTTTCCTTCTCTCTACTTAACCATCTTTTGTTTCAACATTTACTAATCTGTTTCTGTAGTCTAAAGGTCTACGGAGTCAATTTCACAATAGTCTGGTCTAGAAATGATGGGGGGGATCATTATGAAAATACCGGCGGAATTTACTGGAAATGTTTTAAAAAGAAAAGGAATCTATTCTCGGTCCGTGCGAATGTGGCTAGCTTTTCTTTAAATTGTTTATTCCTTAGATCCACAGCAATAATTAAAATATAAGGATCTCCCGAATGGCGAGTAAATTGCAGGAAAAAAAAGTGTTATTATAATGAGTTTATAAAAATTCAATAAAATCACAAATTTGACAATGCAATTATAATTTATCTAGCTTACCTTTCAATAATAATAATAATAGAACCTATGTTCACATGAACTGGGGAGTCCGCCTCGTATAAAGTGATTTTATGATGTTGGGGAGGTCATGGTTTGAATCCAGGCAGAATGCTTTAAGATATTTTTCTATCATGGTTTCATATTCAGAAACGAGAATACATTTTCTAAAGATATTTGCGTCCTAATTAATATAGATATATAAACAGCCTGTAAAGGCAGTAAGACTCGGTACAGCAAAATTACTACTACTACTACTACTACTACTACTACTACTACTAATAATAATAATAATAATAATAATAATAATATATTAACTAAACAAATTTTCCGAGCCATACCATTTGAAATGAGAATACAAAATATTGTTATGTCAAATTTAAGCTGCTACCTCGTGAACAAGTGATTAAAAACTTATACCAGAGATACAGGATATTTATTTTGTTACAGAAGCAAGTGGCAAATCTAATTCTCCACTCAGATAGTACTGTTCGTGGCTCTAAGGGCTGCATGTATCTTCATGTGTTGTCCTCAGGCGGTCATGTGGCAAGTGTGGGCTATGACAGGCATGTACTGTACACCACATGTGGGAAACTTGACGCTATAAGACCCGATGTCGATGGGAATATAGTTATGAAATATATTTAAAGGCTTGATGTCAGGCCAAGGCTTGGATGGAGGTGTCTCAAGTTAGGGTTATATTGCAAGCTTACGTTCTGAAGTCCATGAATTTTCGAGTTCCTCAATGCCAGAGATTTATTTAGCTGATCTTAGGTTAAGTTATTTGTGACTGATAAACTGCTAATATAATAACCTTGACTCAGAAGAAAGCTTGGCCAATTCAAGGAATCTTCCGGTGAGTTATTTTCTCATTTAATAGTTTGGTTGTTAACGCTGTTTATCTACTATAGCTAGGTTTTTATTTTAATGATACGTGCTAAGATTATGTAACTGCAGGTGTAATTATTATTAATGGACTTCTAAGTTAAAGCTGCTTAACAATTTGTCTAATCTTGGTGTAAGTGTTTTTTTTTAGATTGACATTTACGGTAGTATCAAGAAAATAACCATTTCAGCTACTTTAGATAAAAATTTATAATGTTTTTATGTTTATTGCTAAGGCTATTATTAAGTTAAGGTACTTCCAGTAATAGAACTATAATTTTCTGTTCACGCAATCGTTTATATCTTATTTGAAATTAATAATTTATAGTAATAATGTAATTATAAGATTTTATTAAGATTTTCAATATTATTTTCTTATAGCTGTTAATGAAAGTAACTTGCATAATTCAGTAAACTGATCGAATGTGCTGATAAGCAGAATGGATCTTCGTATAAATGTCTCTAAATGTAAGGTGATAGTTTTAGATAAGATCAGATCAGGAAACTGTTAGAACAAGGGAATGGTTTTGTGTATCTGGGCAGACTGTTGTGTAAAAATGGAAGGATGAATGGTGAAAACGATTGCATCTCGGAGAGTAGTTGAGTGTATATGGACTAATGCAAAGAATGGAATAATATTGAAAGAGGCAGCGATGGCGGTATATAAAAGTTTATTAAAGTCAACATTGTTTTATGGATGGGAATTATGGGTTTTTCAGTAGAAACACAAGAGCAAGGTGAATGCGGTTAGAATGAGATATAAAATAAATGTATGAGGAGGTTATATTTAGCTTTTAGATTTTGTACCCGCATTTGAGTGTAAGGAGAGTTTAAAACTATTTTGGACAATCCACCACCCTCGGTACACCCTATCGAGACTAGAAACTCAATCTCCCCGTCATCGACATTCTAGCTTACTGTGAGAGTTGCGCGTTAGACCACGAGGCCACAGAGGCCTCTTGTGTACTTGTAAACGTAACAAAGGGTCGTACTTGATATTTAGTTCCATGTGCGCGCTAACTCTTCCGTCGCATCTGTCAAACCAGTGAACAACAGTTACCACCAATTGAGTCCCATACGTCTAGTACTAGAGAGCTACACTCCTTCAAAGAGTTGGATTGTAGAGTTTGAACACCTTCAAGTGGGGCAAATTCATCTATTAGACAGATACATGTAATTGTAGTTTTATTATTATCATCATTATATTATGTAGTATTTATCTTACGTGATATGAACCGGCTGCCTATATTAAACACATTATTTATAGACTAACCTAGCTCTAGAACATGCACAACACCCAGTCTCCTGGCCGTTAATTCATCAGTCATCACTGTGAAAAGATAAACCAGAAATTTCACAAAAGTTAAGTTTCTCGGTCACTCCAGAAACTAAACCAGAAATAAGAAATTATATATTTTAAAAATGTTTCTAAACAATATTTCGAAACTTAGCTGTGATTTGTATTAATGGTACCCTGATAGAATGCACTAGGGTGCTACTTCGTCTAACATGAAAGGTGACAATCAATTCATCCTATTTGGTATATTTAAAAAAGATTACGGTAAGCACGAACACAAAGGTATAAGTATCGTCTTGTCTGGTTTGAGTTTGGGTGTAGAGAGTATGCATTTTCTCTTAAATTTGAGGGAACATTATCAAACAAGCTAAAAAAATTAAAAGTTTACTGTGCTTCAATAATGATGATTCGAGAAAAAATTATACATATATGAGCAACCACATCGGTAGTCACTTGGCCTACACGTCAAGCACATCCACTATAGTTTATCGCTGATGTGAAGTTGGGCTACAAATCCATGCCAGGTGTGATCAGGGTGGATTTTTATTAAATTTTTTACCATTCTCCTTTAACACCAATGTGAGTTCATTTCCTTATTACTTCATTCAAACTAAACACTATTAACACCATTTAAAAAAACACTTTAAAATGGTATCTATTGTGCTTATAAACGCAAGTATAACTCTCGATATTTGAATGGCAAAATCTTTTCTTGACAAATGTATCGCCTTGAACAGTGTGCCGTAAGTTGTAAAAAGTTTAAAGTCGCTTGTTTATGATAAGATGATTCGGGCCTTATTGTATGTTGGGTCAGAAAAAGGTTCGTGATCAGCACAGGATTGGGTGTACGACAGTTGGGCCAAGAGTTCCTTCTTTCTTGAGAAATCCAAGCAAGTCGTAATGTTGTACAGCCCCAGAAGTTGTGGTGCTCCATTTAGAATGGTTTAAATAGTTTTCTCAGGCTGAAATAAAAACATCAAGTGATGGATATGAAGACACCATAAAATTCTAAGCTAATCTAATCTAGTTCAATCTAGCATAACCTAAACTAAATTAATATAATAAAAACAAGCCTAACCTAATATATGGCAGAAATATTGGTAGGGGTGAATTTATATCCAACCGCAGGTATATTAGTTGATATAACTCTAGTTGTCAGTTAACGTAGCCCAACCAAGCTATGACGATAATCCTCCTAGCTAGTGATCGTGGCCCAACTAAGCTATGACGATAATCCTCCTAGCTAGTGACCGCGGCCCAACCAAGCTAGGACGATAATCCTTCTAGCAGTGATTGTATCCCAACCAAGCTATGATGATAATCCTCCTAGCTTGTGATCGTGGCCCAACCAAGCTAGGACAATAATCCTTCTAGCAGTGATTGTATCCCAACCAAGCTATGATGATAATCCTCCTAGCTTGTGAACGTAGCCCAACCAAGCTATGATGATAATTCTCCTAGCAGTGACCATATTCTAACCAAGCTATGATGATAATCCTCCTAGCTAGTGATCGTGGCCCAACTAAGCTATGACGATAATCCTCCTAGCTAGTGACCGCAGCCCAACCAAGCTAGGACGATAATCCTTCTAGCAGTGATTGTATCCCAACCAAGCTATGATGATAATCCTCCTAGCTTGTGATCGTGGCCCAACCAAGCTATGATGATAATCCTCCTATCTAGTGATCATAGCCCAACCAAGCTATGATGATAATCCTCCTAGCTTGTGATCATGGCCCAACCAAGCTATGATGATAATCCTCCTAGCTTGTGATCGTGGCCCAACCAAGCTATGATGATAATCCTCCTAGCTAGTGATCATAGCCCAACCAAGCTATGATGATAATCCTTCTAGCTAGTGAGCATAGCCCAACCAAGCTATGATGATAATTCTCCTAGCAGTGACCATATTCTAACTAAGCTATGATGATAATTCTCCTAGCAGTGACCATATTCTAACTAAGCGATGATGATAATCCTCCTAGCAGTGATCGTATCCCAACTAAGCTATGAACCTTAAGGACAAAGGGTTCGTGGTCCAATTCTTGTATTCATACAGAATCATTGGATGTGTTACATGTGGCCCAAGGGCTGCGAGTTTGACACACCTCTCTTAGACTATTAGGCCACCGAAGTGGGTATACTAGTGGGAATAAATTGAAAATATCCCTTGCGGGTATTAAGAGCGTGCATCGCACGCAAATAAACTTTGATACAGTCAGATAGAAATAGTAATTTTACACGAACACTATTGCAAGTTGATAATTTATTATCAAGAGTTAATAGAAGCTCCTATTACTAAACATTGTTGAACAATTAAGTTATATTGGGATAGAAACTGCATTGAAAATACCGTTTGTAACCATTTTAGAATGGCTTCACACATAAGCACTAAGCACTGTGCACAAATCTTTTTTCTGTCATAATAGGGACACACTGAAGTTATTAACAAGAAACCTGGTCTCTTTGTCCCCGTCGTCACCGCGGAAAATGTCTATCAACTATTCAAATACGAAAGCACTGCATTTATTTCTGATATATCGTAGGTGTCTTCTGGACTCTTTTACTCATATACCTCGTGCGTACACAAACAAACGAGCCGGAAGCTGAGTCGAGCCTGCTATAATGAACGCTATTAAGACGCGATACCAAGACTTTAATAAATCTAATATCTTAGGTTTGCAATATATCTAAAGCAGTTGAGTGCAGTAACAATTGAACACATGCTATTAGCCTCTAAGCACATGGGCTGGGTGGGGTACGAAGAATAGACGGGAGGAAATGTTGTTTTCCTTGGCTTGTAGTCAGTGAGCTCATCAAGTACCGTCAAAAAGTTAATTTGGGTTCCCTTCCCTGACTGCGAATTCTACCTACGCTCTAAAAATGTCATTATAGTTATTGTACAGGGTGGGACGGAAACACTTAGACAATCTGTGATTGACAACGTGCTGAGATTTGCCTAATTGGGGCTCAGCAAAATGACATTATCTACAAAAAAAAAGTGAGAAAGTGTAGCATATAGTTTGCTTTAATTTAATTAGTGAATGTTTAATTTTCAATTAAAGGGTTAATATTAAAGTTACTAATCGTCTAATGGTTTAGCCCCACCCTGTATATGGGCACTTTCATGTTGTTGGGTGAAAACATACATATTTATGTTCCATATTTTAAATACTTTTCAAATAATTAGGACAATTATGCCTTTCAAGATACTAAGCACATTTTATTTACAATATGAACACTTATAATTTTAAGAAACTTTCATAAATATACTTTTCTTGATTAAATAAGTTTGTAATCGTGTGTAAAACACTGACAAATACACATTTCCAATTATTATCTGAATTATCTGTTAATTGTAAATACCTAGAATTCTTATGACTTAGAATATAAAATACAATACACAAATTCAAGCTTCCTCAAAATTACAATGGAACATACTAAGTATCAAGTCTATAGCAATTTTTTTTAAATGGTGTCGGGGTGTGAAACAGTAGTGCCGGCTTTAATATGTCTGAAAGTGTACTCCAGACACCATATTTTTATAACCAAAACCTTGTATTAGAACTTTTTTCCATATTTGGCATCATATAAATGTTCATTATGGCTTGGATGACTCTATGATGATTTTGTCTCTCAAATGCAACTTTTATACCTATGTAAAGATTTTTTTTTTTCAGAAAATAAAAATTGTCATGTCTCCTGCAACAATAGATTTGATTTTTTAACCACATTCTTAATTATGAGTCTTCCTATTGTGGCCATTTATAATACGATACAGTTTTTTTTACAATTTCATCACATTTACTTCAAGACCAAATTTTCTTTATAACTTCAGTCAAAACAACTAGAAATGTTTCCTCTTCATATTAAACAACCACCCACTCGTCTTCTTTAATTAATCAAGGCTCATCATCATGATTTTTGACTCCATTTTCAATTTAAGAGTTTTATAATTAAATTAAAACTTCTGTAAATTTAAGTTTTACTGTAGTAAATGACTTGTATCATGAAGTTTGACTTGTCGCAATATTATTATGGCCTTATGGTTTAACAAGGTAACTGTAAGCTTGGTACACAGCTGAAATGTTCCCATAGCTTCCAGAGAAAGCTTGTGTTTTCGATTTCCTTCTTATCAATGAATATTTATGTGCAGTTTGGGGTCTCTAATTTTTGTTATGTGAGCAAATTCCTCTCATTTGAACCACTTGATACCTAGCTGACCTTTAAATGGTGACTCCAATATCATTAACAACATTCTTGCCATGAGAGGTGACGAAAACATTCCATGACATTTGTAATCCATATGTATTTTAAAAATGTCCTAAATTTGCAAACAGGAGCCTCTGCTTGAATTGGGAGCTGGCTCCATCCGAAAAAACTTCGACTTCTTCTATATATTTATATAAATATGAATAAATCTAGCTTTCAAATAAAATAGAATATAGTCAATGAATTTGTAACCCCTAATTTGGGTGTGATCAAAACAGACTGATATAATCACAATGTCTTCACTAACATCTGTGTTATTATTATTATTATTATTATTATTAGCACCGCGTCTTACTACCCGTTCGGGTTATACGCACTTACGCTAATGTGTAATGGTAGGGTGATTGTGAGATGAAATGAAGGACCTACAGTTAAACGTGGAATCCGAACCAAGGTGGAGGCCTGGCATTCCCCACATTCACAAGATGTCTTGTCAGAGGTGAAGGAAGGGTTTGATAATCAGATAAATCTGTGCTGGAACCGAGGATTGAACCCCGGCCGCCAGCGCAGAAGTCTGACACCTTACCCCTAGACCGCCAGGTCACCCAACATCTGTGTTTATCTATGCATATCATGTGAATACAGAGCTTGGTTGTGAGACCAATGAGCCGAATGAATATCATTATGTTGCAAGATACTTTTTTTTAATGAGAAATCCACTTGTAGTAGAATTTGATGGTTATTGATTTCTTTCTTTACCTTGTCAAAGTATCTTGCCTAACATCGCTTGATATCTGCATAAGAAATGTTTTCAGACGAGACCGTAACTCACTGAAACATTCAAAAACAGTGCTAATAATATCTAAAGTAGACTCATGGCTTCTTTGGTGCTGTACTGACAGCTCACAGCTGACTTCTGACAGTCAACATTTAGGTATATACCTAAATTTTGACTGTAAGAAGTGACAGCTGCTAAACACGTGTTTTTACAGATCATTTGGTCCGGCGTAGGGATACATAATTTGGTCTGGTAAAGTTTCAAAGCTGTCAGTCAGCACCAAAGAAGCCATGGTGTTACTGTACATACATATGAATGTGGTTAGTTTTCTAGTGATTATGGATAACAATAAATCTTCTTAGATAAGACTAATGGTTCCCTCAATCTTTCTAAGTGATGCCAACAAATTATGAGAAAATTCTTGTCTTAATTAGATACTTCCCCTTATTTTTCTTTTAGTAATGACAAAATAGAATAAAGGTGTTACTAGTTTGATGTTTTCCTCGTTGTTTTAAAGTGATGACAACTTACAATAGAAAACTGTGTATATTATAAATAAACAATTACTTAGTGTCAGGTGTAATCAGTCTAGAGTGTAAAAATATTTTTACAGCCCGACACAATTTTTTCTGGAATATTGGTTTATTTTACGAACAAAAGTTCTAATACTTAAATATAACTTGATATGGACTTATTGATGGCCTGAAACGATATATTTCAGTTTTCTATCAATACGGTTTTATCAAAGTATTTTCACTGTCACGGTGTCGGCTGTAAACATTTTACAAACCTAAACTTAAACACACATAATTATAAAACAAAAATTTATCAAACTTTTATCTTGATGTATACATTTATCTTAATTTTTATAGAACAAATTTTAAAACTTGTACTGTCCTAAACTATTGCAAGCTCAAAATATTATACATTTCCATGACTTATTATATAACACAAAATATATTCAAAGTAAATTTGGTGTAAAATATTTATTCATATTATCCAATAAAATAATTGAATTAAATTTTATTTTAAGGCATATTCATTATTTGGCTAACCTAAACTTTGATTTAATATAGAACACAATATGGTTAAGGTAATTTGTGAAATTGAGAAAAGGGTTGGTGTTTTTATGAAAATGCCAATCAATATTCACTATATTAAGGATCATTTTAAAAATTTGGAAATTATCGAAAGGGACAGGGAAAGCCTTGTGCTCTCTACAATGCATACATAGCCTATCCTAACCTGGCATAAACTGACCTGACTCAACCTAACTTGGCATAAACTGACCTGGCTTAACTTGACCTAACCTAGCCTAACTTAACCAAACAAAAATCCCAATTAAATAAAAACATTAAAAAGTAAATACTGGCTACTCCTCGTAGCCCACTTCATGCTTTCAAATGATACTACGCTCAACTGATTCATAACCTTTGCAATATTTTTTTATCTTATTAAATAAAAAGAAAGGTAATTAATTGTAATAATACGTTGCGAATATAACTAAGTATTTATAAATGCACACAATTTGAAAAGGACTTGTAAATATTTCTAGCCATAAGCAGTTTTGATTACTCTATTTGAATGTAAGCCAAATTAAAACCTAATGTCATTTTAATGGGTACATTCAAGTACAATTATTACTCTTTGACATTAATGATATCCCATTTTTATCGCTCGGCCACTAATGTGCGTTGAAATAATATGTTTAATTGGACACAGCACAATTACCTGACCAACTTTTCTTAACTATAATTGAACATAATCAATAACTTCCCCTCACACCTAGACTCCAGTATCATGAAAACTACTCCCAACTAGTGGGATGTTTGGTTTCAAATTCTACTAGCAGTGTCATTCAACCCTCTTAATTAATATTTAAACCCTCTCAAATCCCCTCGCAACTCTGCAAAACCAAACGCACGGGACAATATGAAAACATATGCAACATGACACAAAATCAGATTAGATAATGAGAGATGATTCAATGTAGTGACATTTAAGTCACGTGATCTATATTAGCCCTCCCTGTACTGCTCACACCCCCGTACGCATCCCCTCGTTGAATTTGTTCGACCCCTTTTACACAGGGTGTAGGATTACCAGGGGTGTTACATTAGCATTTGATTACTGCTGCACTCTAGCGGATATTTTGGAACCACAGGAGGGGAGTTGTTGAGTGCGTGCAGGGATGCAGTATAATGGGTCGGTCGTGAAAAATTGTCAAAGCAAATTGTTTTGCAATCGGAAGGAAGGATTAGTATTTGATATTTGCAATGTGTCGACCTCGATGGTTTTGGGGTAAGATGCTCACCTCAGGAAATGATGTTCGTGGGTTCTAACCCAGCCAAAGACTGATTTTTACTGATCCATAAAAATCCGTAGCACAACTTCCTTCGGAGGGGAAGTAAAACCGTTGGTCCCATGTCAAATTTGGCATATGAAAGAACCCTGGAATGTATGTGGAAATATCTTGTACAGCAAATTTTTTTTTAGCACCGCGTCTTACTACCCGTTCGGGTTATACGCTTACAGCAAAATTGATGGCTCTATTAGCTCGCACTCCTAGAAATTCCCGTGTGCTGATATAACAACCAAAGAAAGAGTTTGGTTCTACTACCAATAAAACTAAACTAGATAAACCTCTTTTGCAGGTAAAACTATAAAATTACCGAAGAATACCTAATATATACCTAATTTTCAAAAGTCAATGCAAGCACACTAAATATGTCTATCTTGCGTTGAGTCACCGTTGCAATGAACAATAAAATAAATAATCTAGATTTATTATCAACGTAACAAAACTAAATACGCACAGTTTACACACAAACTTATGAAATAATTTTAAGAAATACCTAAATTTAAGCATGCTAAAAAAAGCAGTAGCTGTTTTACGTTGAACCACTGTTGAAGGTTTTTGAATATAAAAGTCTGGACTAATTACATTTTACTGTGTAGGCCTATATTTATTATTATTATTGTTCTTAAGGAATGTAGCTGAAATGGCAATTCATTGAAATTAATATTTAGACATCAGGCAACCTAAACTACCAGAGGCATTCATTTTACACATAATAGCTAACTTTATGGTTAAATTTAGCTCCTTTCATAATTGGATTTTCCAAATGAAATTATTTTTATATTGTTGCCATATTTGTTTTACTTGAATATTTTGATCAAACCTACGGTCAGGTGATCAGATATGTTGATCCCTTGATAACTTTGCTGCAAACCAAACTTTTATTGATCCAGGATCAGCTGATTGGCAATCCGTTGGTTGAGGAATCAATATGATACTTGTGCAACCTACCCTAAAATTCATAGGTTAAAGTCTGTTCATGATAGGTTTTTACCTGGATGACAGTTCATAAATCATATGTTTAGGTTTTGGGTTGCCAACACTTGAAGAAGATCACTGTTTTGTTATATATGTTTAGTTTTTAATTAAATGTTATATTCTACATTTAAAATATCGTTAACTTAAGTTTTCTTACACTATTTCATAACATTTAATAATTCTTTTTACCCAATCCGAAACAATATTTTAAACATAATTAAAAGTATTTCTTCTCTGTTTTGGAATGTTATCTATTATGTGTAATATAGTGCATACAATAATACCTTTTAATACGGGTATCGTATTTACTTGGAAAAGAGAAAATACTTGTAATTTTGTATATATATAATACATTATTTTATGATTATTTTATCGTTTTTTGAAATATTTAACTTTATAAAATATTTTTATCCACTGCGTGGGTGCACCATTGTAAATTATTATTATTATTATTATTATTATTATTATTATTATTAGCACCACGTATTACTACCCGTTCGGGTTATACGCACTTACGCTAATGTGTAGTGGTTGGTTGATTGTGAGATTAAATGGAGGACCTACAGTTTAACGTGAAATCCGAACCACGGTGGAGGTCTGGCATTCCCCACATTCACAAGATGTCTTGTCAGAGGTGAAGGAAGGGTTTGGTAATCAGATAAATCTGTGCCAGGACCGAGGATTGAACCCCGGCCGCCAGCAGAGAAGTCTGACACCTTACCCCTAGACCGCCAGGTCACCTACCACCATTGTAAATAACTTATGCTATGGTATTTAGACCTTTTGTAAAGTTTATGTGAATAATACATTATTTTTAAGTGGAATAAAACGATTGCCAAGCTTTGTACTTTATCTAAAATTAATATATAAATAATAATAGCCTAAATTACTGTGTTTAGCAATCAAATTCACACATTACCATAAGTTTTCATTACAGTTATCCAAAGTGGCATTTCAGCTGTTGGCGTAGGGATGTATTAGGGATTATTTCTAGTAACTTTTTGAGCTGTCATCCAAGTAAACTAAGGCCATCAATGTATTATATATGTCTCCCATCAATATGTAGATTGGAGAATCAAGCAGTGGGTGTGAAAGTAATCGCTGCTGGTTAGTTTGATCAGAGATTTGATCTGCAGTCACCATCTAATTTATATGGCAGGCTTAGGCCTACACAAATTTTATATTGATTCTTCAGGCACAGAATTTTAAATCATCTTCATTCTGGATATGGGGAAATTATGTGTTGCAACAAAGTTAATGAGGGATTAGAATCTCCAATCACCTGAACCTAGATCTTATCAACATGGCAACGCTGTAAAGAGCTGTATTTTGAAATTATGATTTTGAAATTATGTAATTTATGCAAAGAAAATCGGCTGTGATATAAAAGTATTATGTGTATAATATGTATTATATACATATACACTGATGTATATATACATGAAGGTCTAGTGGTAAGATGTCGGACTTCTGTGTTGGGAGTCCGGGGCTCAATCCTCGGTCCCAGCACAGATTTATCTGATTACCAACCCTTCCTTCACCTCTGGCAAGGCATCTTGTGAATGTGAGGAATGCCAGGCCTCCACCGTGGTTCGGATCCAACATTAAAGTGTAGGTCCTCCATTTCATCTCACAATCACCCTACCATTACACATTAGCGTAAGTGCATATAACCCGAACGGGTAGTAGGACGCTATGCTAATAATAATAATATAAATATATATATATATGTACGGTACATACACATAAATATTTATAAACATATATATGTATAGATACATATATATATAAATATATACAAATGTATGTGTTTCATAAGTAGGCCTACTATAGGTCTATTTATTGAAAAGGACAAATAGATATTGGGCATCCTAGCCTACCATGGACATAAAGTTTTTATCTATTAATTTTTATGCATAAATTGCATCATTTCAAAATACAGTGCCTTACGCTTTTGCCTTGTTGATCATATATAGATATACGTATATAGACTACATATGTATATGCATATACATAAATATACATTTATGTTTACTTTACCTATACACTGTATACAGATATAAATATATATTTATATACACTGTGTAGGTCTGTCCATTTAAAATTTTCACTTTCAAAGTTTCTTCCTTTTTTAGCTACCTGAATCGTTGGTCACGCGTTAATCGTATGGCTTTCGCTGGATGTACAGTATCTAATTGAAAATATGTTTGACAGAAAATCAAGGAGATTAATAAGTTTTTCAATATGTGATTAGAACAAAAAAATAGGGGGGAATAAATAATATTTTATGTGTGCACTGCGTCATAATACCTGTCCATTGTATCCACATGTACTCACTTAAAGGGAATGGTGAGGAAGATAGCATTTAAAATAATCTACCCGTGTTTTAGAGAAAAGACAGTGGAAAAATATTTTGGAAATACCCTTTCTGTATGCTTTGCCAGAGTTCGAGCCCCAAACTCCTTGTCACCGGCATATCAGACTAGATCAGTCTTAAGGCTTAGTCCGCCTGCCCACTACTTAAGGTAAAGTTTAAAAAAAAACGTGCTTACAGCAGCTCTTACTAGTGTAGAGACATAGTTTGGTTAAATTAATTCGCAACGACTCGTTTTTAAAGATATATTTGGGAGATTACTAAGCGATTTTTATATTTCTACACTATCTACACTAATATTATAAAGAGGAAAAATTTGATTTTGTTTTTTTGTTTGTAATGGATAAACTCAAAAACTACTGGACCGATTTTAAAAATTCTTTCACCAATATAAATCTACACTATCAGCGAGTAACAAAAGCTATATTTTATTTTGAAAATTAAATTTATTCCTCATAAAAATATCGATAGTTCTACACAAGGTATAAAAAATTGCCTAAAAATAAGCTTTCTCCGCGTGCGCTGCAAATACCATTGGTATTACATAAAAAAAATACTATACATATTGAACTTTCTTACTAATGGTAACAAAAATGTCTGCGAGACAATATATGTAATTATTATAGTTATATTACAATAAACGTTTTTTGTTGAAATTAGTCAACTAAAACACGGATGCGAACAAAAAGTGATTATATCCGTATCATGATATGAATCCTTATCCAAATCAATTATTTAATCAAATCCTTTATCTCCCCGTCATCGGCAGTCCAGTCTACTGCAAGAGCATTGTGTTAGACCACGCAACCACCGAAGTGGGTGTGATGGGTAGCTAGTGTTAAATAGGTTGGTCTTGAGTATGGGGAGTAGATGTATACAATGACTGTCGTAAAACATTGCTTCTTTTAATAAAAGTAAGATTACTTTTAAAAATCAAACATCGAGTAATAACTAATATTCATAATATAAAACCAGTTCCATATTTAAAATTATGACTGATCATCTGACTTATTCATGTATGAAATTTCTAGGCACCCTGCATTTTTATGATTTAAAATATTGACATTTTTGGGTACATATTAAGAGCCTAAGTACTTAGGACTAATGTATACAATACTTGGGTTTTTTAAGTCAATTTTCAAGAGAAATAGTTGACTATATATCAAATGCATTTCTTTTTATAAATTATTGTGTCTACAAAGCACGCAGACAGTAGCAAATATTCCAAGAACTAGTAGTCATAAAGCATCTAGTTATGATCAACATTTTAGTGAAAATTAAGAATAATCGAGTAAGCTATTACGATTGAAAGTAACGGGTTTTTAATGCCGATATAAATTAAACAAATTAGCCCATGATGCATGAAACATGGTGATATCTCCTAATCAAACTAATTTGAAATAAAGTAAGCTTATTTATGAACATTACGTAACAATTTTAAAGTGTTATTGGTGTCAGAAAATATATTATATTGGTCATTTAATTATGTTACAAAATTATGGCATATATAATTGATGATAATATTTATCATAGATTGTCTAGATTCGCTCTATTCTCTATAAATGGCAATATATAATATACGATCAAAGTAAATGAAAAACTTAAAAACAAAATTAGTAAACAGAATTATACACAGTTAAAAACAGCACGGTTGTCGTTTTTTTTTCCAATAGGAACGGAAATTAAAAATTCGTCACTGTATTATGGCTCAACTACATTACATTGTGATCACATATGAAACACCAATTTAAAGGAGATGAATAGCTATGAATATTTGTTCCCCCTAAGTCTCTATAACAATCGTTTTAAATTGCTACTTCTACTCGAGAGCCATCTATGAATGACATTTAGTACTACTAGGAGGGAGAAGTGGTGTGTATCAAGTGGGTCACGGAGCGGGCGCGCGTGGCCTTGAATGGAACTACGATAATTGCAATAATGGCCGTCCTTAGATCAGCTGTTCAAGGGACCAGACCGACTCGTTGAATAAAGGTTAATCAGACAATGCTCTAATCGTCCACCCGCATCACTAGTACACGCGCGCGCGCACGAATACATCCGTTCCACCTCTGTTAGAATAATATGACATTTCTTCAAAGGAATAAATAAAAAGGTGATATAAATATCAGTATATAATAGTTGTATTGACATAATAATAATATATACAGTTCAGAGTGTAAAAAATAGCTAGTTTATTTTTATATCTAGTAAAGGTATTTTAATTATTTATTATTAATATATGATACTCAAACAAAAACGTAAAATCTTTTCTACACTTGATTATTTACTCAAATATTATTTTTATAGTTCTGAATGTCATGAATTTATAATATTTATAAATATTGGTTTATAATGTATTCGAATATTAGTTATGAATTGCATCGTCAAAGGTGTATAGTTCATAATTCTAAGTTTTTTTTAGAAAAATCGTACTAATTATTATAATAATAAATGAGTTTATACACCTCTTGAATACAGAAAATAAATAAAAGCTTGATTAGTTTCTACAAGCAATGTGCATTTGTTTTAAATGTTTGTTAACCCATTAAAAAAAAGGTCAATTTAAAAATGTAGTTCCCATCTTGATAATTTGCTCAACTGAAGATGCCTTCAGACTTCAGTTGAAATTCATGTTTAATAACTATAAGGAATATTCACCCAATCATACATGAAATTATGAGTAGGCCTATACATCAGAGTTTTCCCACACACACACAGTCAAGGAGCAAATAAGTAATTAAAGAAAGAATTTTTTCATCCCGTCTTTCTTTTTTCGAATTGTACGGAAAAACCATTCAATTTAAAACAAAGAATAAACAACTTAATTAGACCATAAAAATGAAAAAAAAAGGAATGAAATCTGGTTATAAATGAGCGGGATACAAACAATAAAAAATAAATTAATTTTTTAAATTTTTGAGTTTTTCAGAAAAACTATCTTGTTTTCCAACAAAACGTAATTTTCAAAAAGTAAATAGCTATTTTATATCTTTAAACAAAAAAGAGACATAAAATGGTTTTATATATGGTCAAGAAACAAGTGATAACAAAACACAAGGTTCCGCCATGCTGACTCTAAAACGGTGGCTAAGCGATCAAAATGCGAGTCACGTGAACAATGTTTTTTACAATCCTCGATTCCCTACATGAAATATGTGGAATCAAACTGCGAATGCATAAAAGTGCACGCGAAACAGGAGCTATTTCCATGACTAATACAAATATAATAAAAGTCTGGTGCGTTTTTTATTCATTAAGTTTGAGTCTCGATGTCTAATGGAGAATCGAAAAGTAACAAACGACAAGTGGTTCCAAGTCTACTTTAAATATCCTTTAGCGTTTATGTTGTCCGTGGGGGTCTTGGGGAAAAGTGACTGTCTGAGCCCAATGTTCGTGGGTTCAAACCCAGCCGGGGTAGGCGAATGGTTCTTGAGCTATAAAAATCCGTTGCACAACTTCATTCGGAGGGGAAGTAAGGCCGTTGAATCAGTTGGCTCAGAAAGTGCAAGTTAAATACCTAAAAAAAAAAAAAAAATGTAGTGATAATGAATTGTGTACCCGATAAGTATTCAAACCAAACTAGTTGATGAAACATTTTATCTGTGAAGGTGAGTTTGAGAGTTTTAGCGAGACAAGGGTTGTCTGGTCCCAGCTCTATGGTCTAACAGCAACTCATTTAACATCCCTGTAGTGTGGGTATAATGTTTGCAGGGGGTTGAGCTGTTTCACAACCGCGTCTGTATTTTAACATGATCTAGCAACCCCGTTTAGCGGGTCGGGAATTTGTTAGTAGCTTCCTTGATTTACAACCACCAACATCTGTGATCACATGATCTTACGCGTCGCTCTCTTGTTGAACTGTATTTCCGGTTATGGAAGATCAGGGTTCAAATCACAGTCGGCTGTATTAAGAGGGAATATACTAAATGGTTTTCCACCATACCTACACATAAATGTGGATACACTTCCTCTAAAAAAAATAATCTCCTCCTTCCTTCAACATTAGTAGTCAAATTAATGGACGAAATGTCGTGCGACAATACCTAACAGTCCAGCATCAACCTGAAAGAGATTAGGATCAAGCCTTGATTTACAACCATGCTGATACAACATCCTAGGAATATAGGTCAGGAGTCTTATAGGGATTGGCTTGTTTTAAAACCCAGCCGCAGCCACTCAATATTACATCAATCAACTTTGTTTAATATCTACATAGTTTAAACGTCCTTTTACCCGCTTCAGTTACCACGTGGTCTAAGGCACTGCTTTTGTGGTAGAGTAGACTGCTGATGGTGGGGAGATCAAAGTTATAATCTCAATCGGGTGTATTAAGGTTTTTCCCCAAAGTTATTTTCCACTCTCTCTCTCCACGAAAACATTGATACACTTCCTCTAAATATCCCTAAAAACATTAGTGTAAATAGTACATAAACGTATAACCCGAACGGGTAGTAAGATGCGATGCTAGAAAAAAATGTCCTCTTATAGTTGAATAATAGCACTGCAAACCCGCCTCGGTGGCGTAGTTAGCTAACGCGATAGTTTCATGTTGATCTAGACTGCTGAGGATGGATGGGGATATTGAGGTTCGAATCTCGGTTGGGGGAATTGACGTGGTTTTTCCTAAATGGATTTCCACTATCCCTCCACGCAAACGCGGGTTAACTTCCTCTAAATTCAAACGTACAAATTCCTAACCCATTAGCGTAATTAGTGCATAAGCGTATAACCTGAACTGATAGTAAGACGTGGTTCTAAATAAGAAAAGGAAAAATATCACTACATCATGGCAAAGGGGTTTAAAACATTGATTCTAGCGATTTAGGTCAGGGTTAAATTCTAATTAACGTGCAACAAAGGTAGTTTAATCCCTTAGTAGTATTTCATTCTATCGAATTAAAATTCTTCTTCTTTAATGCTTCCTTCAATTCTGTAATTTGTATAGCCTGGATGGGTAGTAAGATGCTTGACACAGAGCAAATATGCTATCAATGAAAATCCATACCATAACAATTCCTCGTTTGACCCACTTTTCGCAAGGGTAGCCCGCATCAAAATATATCAAATTAGGACGTTCAACATCCGGTTATTTCTATAGTTATTCTGTGTAAAATCTTGAGCTAGTTACACTCTCAAACGAATTATGGCGATTAATAAACTAAACTAAATAAATCAAAATCATATCTTTGAATCCATCACCAAAGAGCATAAATGAAATCATATACTGTGTTCCAGAAAAATATTAAATATTAATCATCATGATTTAATAAAGAGAATTAAAGTCACCAAAACCCCAGGATTAGTTTATTTTAATCTATTTTCATGTCTCTACTAGATATAATTTTATTTATCCTTTGCTATTTAGCCATGTATCCGCAATACTAGTTCCTCCCCTCTAATATAATCTTTAGTTTTTGTATTCATTTATTTTTAGATTTCTAACGTCCTTATATTAAATATTAAAATTTTCTACCGTATTGAGAAGTTTTGTTTTCCTTTTCAGCAATTTCCCACCCCTAGTTTAAATGCCAAGCTTTCCATCTTTGATACGTATCGTAGTCTGCTTCTTTTACAAACTTGGTAAAATTAAATTTTCTTCCGTGCTAAAAAGAATATATATAATAATTTTGAAAATTTCTTGAGATACTTTCCCAACCCTTTTCAGTTCCTACAGTCCCATTTTAAAATTTTGGAATTTATTGGTTTATATTATATGATCTATTTACGAGCTTGCCAAATTTAAATCCAAGCCACACTGATAAGTATTGTTATAAATTTTGAGCTCCTTCATTTTCCGATATTTAATTTTGAAACTCGATTATTCAGACGTAATTTGGCGCTCAGGGAAAATCTATTTGTCTTGCATCATGAACTTCAACTTTATTTCACAACAAAGAGTGGTTTATTTATTAGTTTTATGAATCTTAATGTGACCACTATTCCCCATTTACTGCTTCATCATTTTGAAATTTAAGATCAGACTTTAATAGTTGTTTGGAGGGGTTCTTACAACCACCTGTTATATATAAATCTTCTACCAAACTTAAAATAGTTTACTATTTTAGCTTTGGACATTTTTAAACCTCCATTTCCCCAGTTCCCACATTTATAAATAGTAAATATTACACACTTGATTTTGTATTGGAGTAATCCCTCGATGTTACAGGAAAATTTAAATGTTCTTCCTCACCCTAGTTAAATCTTACCCCTCTCCCCCATTCACCCC
Source organism: Timema shepardi (assembly GCA_902151425.1). Classification (NCBI taxonomy): domain Eukaryota; kingdom Metazoa; phylum Arthropoda; class Insecta; order Phasmatodea; family Timematidae; genus Timema; species Timema shepardi. The sequence goes on along the minus strand of CABFVX010001148.1, from coordinate 167,016 downwards.
CTCCCCCATTCACCCTCTCCCCCATTCATCCCCTCCCCCATTCACCTCTCTCAACTATTCCTCGCCCTCCTTTACAATTTCTCCATTTAAAATTTTTAGGTTTTATTATGGTTATTTGGGTGGTCTTCAAACCGTCTTGCTGAATTTACGTTTTATATCCCACCGAAAAGAAGTTGTTAATATTATTTTTGAAATTGTAGCTTCTACCCACTATTTAAACAACTCTTATTTAGAAATTTTGAATTTTAAGACGAATATGGCTGTCTTGACTTATCTTTCTACCTTCTTGCCAAATTTGAATTTTATACCACACCTTAAAATATATTTTATTCCATCTCCCCCCAAAATAATAAAATAAATAAATTAAATAAACAAAATGACTAAACATTTTAAAGCCATAATATTTATTTAGAGTGGTATTTTTATCTGCATGCCGAGTTTCAGTTTTCTAGCGCACTGGGAAGTAGTTGTTTACTATTAGTTTTCAAAATTTTGAAAACCCCTAATTCCCTTTCGCCAGCTCACTCTTGGAATTTCAAATTTTAAGATTTATTGGACTAGATGGAGTTGTTGCTCTACCTTTCTGCCAAATTTAATTTTATATCTAATACAAAAAGGTTTTTATCCCCATTTACTGGAGCCCCGTTTTGAAATTACCCAATTTAAGATTTTTCTGGTCATATGATTCAATCCCAATTTCTTCCTGCAAGGCAAAATTTCTGGTTTCCAGGCCTTGGGGTCTACAAAATGTGGTGATCAGTGAATCAGTGGGTTGTAATCCTTTATGCCCCCCCTTGAATCACCTTATTAGAAGATGAAATTTTAACAACTCTCAAAGATATCTCACCTAATTCTATAAATGAACCTTCATTTGAAATTTCCATGTTCAATGTCCACTAGTTCAAAAGACACATCAGTGAAATTTAAAAAAAATCCTCTTCCCTCTTTTCCACCACTTAAAAGGTCAAATTTCACAAAATCCCGCATTATCTCGTGCCTAGGCCTAAAATTAACTTTCACTCAAAATTTCAATTTCAAGGCCAAGGACTTGAAGAAATACAGTGATGAGTAAGTGGGTTTCGTCTTTTATGATATAGACCAGAAAACCCTTACGAAACTTTCAAACTTTCGCACATTCAAACTTCCCCTCTCCCACTCCAAAATAAAATTTAGACTTTTTTTGGGGTTGTTAAAATTAAATACTCAGCGAAAAAGACACAAAAGAGAAAAAAGAGTTTAATTTCGGTAATTGATACAAAAATACTGTCAGATTTTTCTTTTAACTTTAATTTAAACAAACAATGCATTTTAACGTAAACTGAGTATGCTATGTCAGAAGTCAGTAAAAAAAAATCCTATTCACTCCTACCTTATTCATCGCTGTAGGCTTTGTATTAGTTGAGAAAAGGAATGTTGACAACAACAATAATATATAAAATAATGTAGGATACTCTTATCAAGAATCCATTTTGATTATATTTAATTTGTGATTGGGCTTTGAAATGTCTTTCCCCCACAAAGAAAGTAACAACATTATTTTACACTTTGTGTGTGCTGTACATATGACTACCTATTTGGGCAATTCACAACTTAACCTAAGTGACACATGAATTTAAGGGTGGGAAACAACCGATAGGATAATATTTTGAAATATATGTAACTAATCTGAGATAAATATTTAAAACAAAAGTTATATTTCTCTTCACACATCAAGGAAGATTAAAAACACACGTACCCTTTAAAATTTTAAAATTAGGTAACTGGAATAAAACATTTGCAAAGCCCATTATAAATCTCAAAAGATGCAATCAGACATAGGTTTTTATGCTTTTAGTTTTTAATTTTTTTTATGAAGGGTTTGATTTGACTATATCTCTGATAGTATTAAAAGGTTAAATAAATGCTTGTTATTAGGGGAATTCTTATTTGAAGGGTCAGTACCCCACACTACCCCCCTTTCCCCCTTGGTTAGAAAAACGCATTACGTGGTTAATGAATGACCCCTAAGCGTACGACTAATAAAATAAATGAGTCAAACATCCGTAATAAAATAGCAAGTGTCCAATCTGTTCTGTCAATTAGTATGAGCAGTGTCTGTTCTCACCTTTGGCCGCAGTTGGCCCACTGTTGCACCCAAAACTGGCGGGGCTAGAGTAAAGCTAGGGCTGCTTCGTGATTGCTTTTGATTGCTCTAAATTGGACTTCCTCATCTGGTTCAAATGCTTGTGGGCTAAGTCGGTGGTTCCACTTCACCACCGTGTGTGTGTGCGTGTGTGTGTGTGCAGCGTGTTTTGTGTGTGATCAAGCAGAGGCTGAGAGAGAGCTTGCATGTTGTCACATATGATGCACGTGGGGATTGAAGTGGGCGGACACCGCAGACTCGAAGAAATCTTTTCATCCTCTAGAATCAGAAGAGCACTCTCGCGGCGAAACTGCAATACACCTACTTTTAGCTAATTGAAAACATAGTCACTTGCTCTTTTCAATCACTCGTCTTGGAACACGACAAACCCTTTGAAGGGGCCCCGTTGCTGTTTTAGGCAATCCTTTTGGAATCCACGTGGTATAAGTGGTTAGGTTTGTGACTTATTCCCGTGGTATAAGTGGTTAGGTTTGTAGCCTATTCACGTGGTGTAAGTGGTTAGGTTTGTAGCCTATTCTCGTGGTATAAGTGGTTAGGTTTCATAATCAATTCCCGTAATATAAGTGGTTAGGTTTGTAGCCTATACACGAGGTATAAGTGGTTAGGTTTGTTAGCCTATTCACGTGGTATAAGTGGTTAGGTTTGTAGCCTATTCTCGTGGTATAAGTGGTTAGGTTTGTAGCCTATTCACGTGGTAAAAGTGGCTAGGTTTGTAGCCTATTCACGTGGTAAAAGTGGCTAGGTTTGTAGCCTATTCACGTGGTATAAGTGGTTAGGTTTGTAGCCTATTCTCGTGGTATAAGTGGTTAGGTTTGTAGCCTATTCACGTGGTATAAGTGGTTTGGTTTGTAGCCCATCCCCGTGGTACAAGTGGCTATGTTATAAAATCCAGCTGAAAACCTTGGAGACTCTGGTTCGATCCCAGATTTTTGCAAATAGCTATATTAATATTTATTTATTTAAGTGTATTTATTTTAGCCCCACTTCTTACCGCGCGTTTGGGATATGCGCTTGTGTACTAATTAATTTAATTTGTTAGGGACGGGGAAGGTTGAACTCATTTGTGTGGAGGTAGAGTGTAAAGGCATTTAGTAAAAACATCCTCAGCACACTTGACCGGTATTCGAACCCTGATCTGCTCGCCATCAGCACCACAGTATATGGCGAGAGCTGTGCCTTTTCGCGTTGCTGTCTGACTTGTACCTAGGTATTTAGGTGCCAGGTGTTCTTGAATATGTTACACCTTATAAGTGGAACTGTCCATTTCATGAATTGGGCAAACTTCTGTCAATCATTACGTGAACTGGCCTCTTCCCTTGACCATTTCACGAACTGAGAACAAATTGTATGAAGTCTTGGCCATTGCATGAACTGAAAATTATTGTCCTATCTACTAAGATCTTAACTTAAGTTCGTCTTAGTTGGCAGTAGTTACCAAACTCTTTCAGCTGATGCCCTTCCAACCCCTCACCCACAGTCTCACTGGGAGGTATTGCAGTACATTCCCCCCCCTTCTTCAGCCCGTTTTTTGGGCGATATTTATAAAAATAAAGTTATGCTCTATAGTCATTTATTTTATAAAAAAAATTATGTAATACTGGCAGGATAGTGGTGGAAATAAATGATTAGAGATTATCGTGATAGCAGTCATTGTTTTGTTTTCATCAGTTCTTGAATATTAGGTTTGATGTTCGACAGAGCACACCGCGAATCGCTTTCGACTTCAAGTCGACATTGTTGTTTGGTTTTTATGAGAGTCAGAGTTGAAGGGTGGTGCAGTGCAGTGTTAGTTTAGGGCAGCGTTTTTCAAACTGTATTACGTGGAGCCCCGGGTCTCCTCTAGTTATCTCAAGCTCCATGAATCAATTTTATAATATTATTTATTGGTTTTTCACACCATAAAATACCATCAGTAATTAAGATTGCCAATTTTTTCAAATGTGAATAAAGGACATTTGACAAAGGTGCAGCCATTAAATGTGAGTTTATTCGTTTGTCTTATACGTTTCTACTAAAGAAGTTAACTGTTGTTATTGAATGTTCATAATATTAGTATAAAAAAAAGCTATGAAAAGTCCAGCTTGTATTTTTTATGATATGAAGATTTATTTTAGTTAAAAATTTGGGAACCTTTGGCTTTATTTATGGGGAGGGAATAAAGGAGAATTGGGGGGGGGGCAAATCCGGGGCTTGCGAGCTTGAAAATAAACACGTGCATGCACACTTTTGACAGTTACCCAAATAATTTACAACTTGTAGGCAGTGTTGCCAACATAGCAAGAAATAACTAACCTAATTTATTTGAAAAAGTGATTTAAATAAAAAAATATGATCAATTTTTGTATTATTTTTAACATTATTTCCTTATTGTTCCACACCCCCAAATATAAATAGTTCAAGCCCCCCAGGATGGAACCATTGGTCATAACGATGGTACGTAAAACGCATACAAAAATCAAGTTTGACCCTTGTAACTGATAAATTGTAATGATTTTATATCATTAAATCACTATTTATAGCATATAATTAAACTTAAAATTGCTTGGTTAAATGAGCTTAAATATTAATAATATTTAGCACCGCGTCTTACTACCCGTTCGGGTTATACGCTTTAAGTACTAATTACTCTAATGGATAAGGAATTGGGAATGTTGAATTAAAGGAAGTGAACCCGCATTTGCGTGGAGAAAGAGTGAAAACCATTTAGTAAAAACCACCCTCAGTTCATCCAACCGAGATTCGAACATAGATCTTCCCATTCTCAGCAGTCGAGCTCAACACGACAAGCGCGTTAGCCAACTACGCCACCGAGGCGGGTAAATGAGTTTAAAGATCCACTTCTCAGGTGACACGTGATCAAAGGCAGTAGGTACTAAGTAGGTTCGATATACTCGATTCCCGCCTGGTACATTGTGTATTTTTCTATTGAGCAGAACTATCCCAACGATTAATTAGGCTTAAGCTAGGTTTAAGACTCTTACTGGTTTCACACCTTCATATTCACTATCACATCATCTCATAGTGGGTAGGTGTAAACAACCTCCATAGGTGTACCCTGGGTAACGTTCTGTGCCATCAGAGCGGCAAATAATCTACGTGCAGGCGACTAGATGTCTTGTCCCTCTCTGTCAGTAAAGCAGTACGATAAAAAAAACGTCTGTGTCCATTTACCTTGAAATATAGCAGTAGTAGATTACCTTTCGTCGTAAAGTGTATGGGCAGCCTTCAGCTGATAGTTCTTGAAGTGAATGTTTGCCTAGAGAGATCTTGCGTCAGGTCTCCGTCGGACATCAAGGAGGGGAGGAGTGGGGTCAAAGGTCAACTGACCTCTGTGACTCATGGGAGAGATTTATAGTCCTTATGGGCCGTAGGCACAGCATCCGATGCACCATTAAATGGACCGGAGGTGCTCCTAACCGGCAGTCTTCCATGAGAGTGGGAGGTGTCCTTCCGTTGGACCACAGCTTGTGACATTTCTTATAAGTCACGTTGAAATACTCATACAGGTCAGGATCTGGGAAGAAGATAAGTGAAAATAATTCCTAGTCATAGGTCTACGCCTGAAGATGTATTGATTGGCCTGTGTATAGTAGAGATTCAGACATTAATCAAGCTCCCATTCGATATGAGCTGCTTGATTGGTTTATTTCTCTGTGTCTTACTACCCGATGGGACTATATGCATATACACTATTTACTCTAGTGTGCTAGGGATGATGGTTGAATCTTAAGCTATTAAACAAACATTTTCATGGTAAAAAATTTGTTTGAACCGGTTTTTATTGCTGCTATAGGGTAACAAATGGCGAATTTTTAAAAACATATACCCACCTCGGTGGCGTAGTTGGCTAACGCGCTTGTCGTGTTGAGCTCGACCGCTGAGGACGGGGAGATCGTGGTTCGAATCTCGGTCGGGTGAACTGGGGGTGGTTTTTCCAAAATGGTTTTCCACTCTCCCTCCACGCAAATGCGGGTTCACTTCCTCTAATTAAACCTCCCCAATTCCTAATCCATTAGAGTAATTAGTACTTAAAGCGTATAACCCGAACGGGTAGTAAGACGCGGTGCTAAATATTATTATAAACATAGAAAAGCTGAAAGAAACAATCAGCAATATTTTTAGTACCCTGTCTTACTACCCATTCAATTTATACCCGATGTTCAACGTTCTTGATTTAAATAGGCCATATTTAACCTCCAATAACCTATTTGGTTTGTTTGGTATCTACCAAAAAAAAATGTTTTTGTGCTTTACCACTTAAATAAGTGTTGATTTGTTGACATATACGTCCAAAAATTAATATATTGCTTAACCACTTTTTATAATGAAATACAACTTTTTATTTAATGAAATCCAATTGAAGACTTTTTAATAATCTTATTTTTGACAATTTCAGATTTTGTTTTGGGAATTTGGAAAAACTTAACAAATTAATTGTTTCGACTATAATTTTGCTACTAGCACCATGTATGTAGTTATCACAAAAAAGGGAATCTGAAAGCCCTCTTTGTTAGGCATAGAAAGGGTACAGCTCCAGTAACTGAATCTAATTTGTCACAGACAAGAAGGAACTTTTCTAAGTCAAGGTGGCTAAATACTTTATAACAAAATTATTTTAAAATTACTTTGACATAAGATTCTACTCAGTGATGGTTGGTGATGTAAAAACTAGGCTGTTCACAAAATAAAAGCTGCAGTGAAGAATATTTTGACAACTATATAAACATTTAATTTGATTATACCTATAACAAGAAAATATCAACATAAATATATGGGTCCTATATAAAGTTTGATTAAATCAAACCCACATCGTTTTCCCCATAGTCTAACGTGCTACTCTAGCAGTAGATTAGACTGCCAATGACGAGGAGATTGAGGTTCAAATCTCGGTCGGGTGTACTGGGGGTAGTTTTTCCCAAAATGGTTTTCCACTCTTCCTTCGTGAAAATACTGTTATGCTTCCAATAAATATTCCCTTTCTAATTAATCCCTAAAACCACTAGCGTAGCTAGTACATAAGCGTATACCCCGAAAGGGTAGTAAGATGTGGTGCTAGCAAAAAAAATGTATATCAACATAGCAAATGCATACGTATAAATAGGCCTACATAAATTATTTGTATACATATTTACGGATGCCTACATACGTACATAAAAAGTAACTGTTTATAATTCGATTGCCCTTACCACAATGCGACACCATAGTGGACCAAGCAAGACCCTCGCTATTCTTCAGGTTAAACCAGAAGTAGGCCTACATACGCTTACCTGACCTAACATTGACGATAATAGCATTCGTGTGGCATTGTGAATATTCGTGATTTTAATTCTCCTCGCTTGTGTGAAAGAGGCTGATTAGCCATGCTATGTTCATGTCTTTAACTGTTTGAAGAATTACCACGGGACGATTCCTGGATAGATCAGTAGTTTGAGAGGTGGCGAACTAAGGTAAAGATATTGGGTTTGATTCCTTTGTCTAGGTGGGATTTTTCAATATAAAAAATATATTTACAAAACAGCAAACAAGATAAACAATACAAATAGTTGATTGGATGACAAACATAATGTAAATAATATATTTTTTTAGGAAATATGAACTTAGAATTTGAATTTGTAATTTTTTTTAACTTTTCAATTAAATGTGGTTAATTATATCCTAGCCTTTTAATAAATATACCATAATTTAGAATATATTTCAGCGTATTCATCATTAAATAAATATTACAAACAAAATCTCCTATGCTATTTATATTTACACTTAGCTAAGCTGTTTCACATTTTATAATATAAATATCCAGCCCCAAGACTATGGTGGTCAATGCACCTGGCTAAGAGCCTATGGGTCCCAGGCTCGATCCCCGGCTGGAACCTTAGTTATTTTCTCCTTAAGGAGAATTATCCAAACGGTCACCAGAGGTTGGTAAAGTAGGTTTAAGTTAGGTTTGAGACTCCCACACCTCCATATTAACTATCATCTTATTGCTGGAACGTGTAGACAACCTCCACAGCTTTACCCTGGGTAACACTCTGTGCCAACAGAGTGGCAAATAGTCTATGCACAGGCGAAAATAATTAATGTCATGTCCCTCCAGGCCAGTAATGCCTTACGCTATATATATATATGTATATATGTATATATATATATATGTTTATATATAGGCTATGTATATATATGTTTATATATATATGTTTATATATATATGTTTATATATATATGTTTATATATATATGTTTATATATATATGTTTATATATAATTTCTATATATCCAGCACAAGATTTTAAACAATGTATCTTTATCGTGACCGTCTCAAGGAAACGGGACCTTAACTTAACTTACCTTAACAGGCAATTTTAGGTGACCCGGTGGTCTAGGGGTAAGGTGTCAAACTTCTATGCTGGCGGCCGGGGCTCAATCCTCGGTCCCGGCACAGATTTATCTGATTACCAAACACTTCCTTCACCTCTGACAAGACATCTTGTGAATGTGGGGAATGCCAGGCCTCCACCGTGGTTAGGATTCCACGTTAAACTGTGGGTCCTCCATTTCATCTCACAATCACCCTACCATTACGCATTAGCGTAAGTGCGTATACCCCGAACGGGTAGTAAAACGCGGTGCTAATAATAATAATAATAATAATAATAATAACATGCAATTTTTTTTAGGAGAGCCAATAATGTGATATAATGTACAGTATATAACATGAATTTTTAGATTATTGTGGATTATGGTTCCTACATTTATCCTCTAGCTGTTCTTCTTTGTTTTAATTAAATTTAAAGCCCACATATAGTATAAAAAGCATTTTTTGAAGGTATGTTTCAAAACATTAAGAGGGCCTTAGCTTAATGGCTTATTTTCTATGGCTGATATACAAAATACCCCTTTAAGTTAAGGTACTTTTCATTTTATTTTTCAATTTAGTGGTCTTTAAAAATTTATTCTGACAAAATATTAATTTTTTCTCCACTATTATAGCGGGAAATATTTTATTGACATTTACCAACAATGTTACTGAAACCAGCCATGTTTATAAGTTAAGGTCCTTCTTCCTTGATATGGTCACTTATTAAATTATATATAATCTCTATACAAGCAGCACAAGATTTTAAACGATATTTCTTTACATATGTTTTTAAAACTTCACCCTCAAATTATCTATCAAAAGAAAGACAAATATTTAATAAGATTCATTAAGACTGTTTATTTACCTAATCCGTACTGAATAATGGCTTGACTCATGATGGTCACAAGCGTCGCACTTTGTTTGGATCAATCACAATAGCTTGACCCTCAGGGGTTGTGATAAGGTGGAGATAGTCAAAACACTGACATGTTCACAGCCACGGAGCGCACATTTTCCAGGTAAAATATCCTTAAGAGCTAAGTAATTATGTCGTGCGCATGAGCATTAGCACTTGAACTGTAACAAATAATTATAGCGCTCCCATCAGTCTGCCAAACTGCCTGTATGAACTTAAAGCTACTATCACACGACACTTGATTGTACTAGAAATCAAGTGTGCTAGTTAGCGACTATATATCTGTATACTAGCTAGTACAATAGAAACGGGACTAGAGTATTCACACGCTGCTAGTTTGGTACTAGGTTCTAGTGCTAATATTTATCGAACGTCAGAGATTAATTTTGGGTGCAGTAGCTACATTATTTATTAATAATGATATTTAAAATTATGAGAGGGAGCGTAGGAAAAAGAATATGGACACGGGACTGGTTGGGAAAGACGAAATAATGGTCGTGGGATGCTAAAAATGATACATTCGGAGGTTAGGTAGGATACATTCGGGGTGACACTGACGTTTAGTATCTCCCTAAATTTGTATTCATGAATTTACGATGTGGTCAGAGGCCCCTAAGCCCATGGGTATCCAAGTAGAATATCCTTGATAGACAACTGTCCTTTTTTAGGCCTACGCACACTTTATAAACCACCCAAGGTTGGTATGCTATCAAGTTTATTTAGATTAAAATTGGGTTTGGAACACAGTTTGTCGTTTTTAGATTACATGTTTTTAATTAAATATATATTAAATATAGGCCCTACTGTAATATTGTTTAAATTTAGTATTATATAAACAAGAATACTTAGAATAATTTTCTGCCAACAACAAAATCACATCCGATGACCATGTGGGCGCCATTTCTACCATTTCTCTATAGTCTACACAGTCTCAACGCGCATTGATTGGTCGAATTACACAGACTAGTGGTGGAACTAGTACTAAAATAGCGCCTGTTCTATCCTCACAACTAGTATGGTCGCCAGTACCAAGAGGTAGAACCAGTATACTTTTTCCGATTCACACGACGCTAGATGATGATGTGTTAGCTAGCACACTGGATTTCAAGTACGAGGTAGTGTCGTGTGATACGGGCATAACTCCCACCCTCCCACACGACAAGTTGCCAACATTACACCAGAAAAGAGCTAATCACAATATTATTATTATTATTATTAGCAGCGCGTCTTACTACCCGTTCGGGTTATACGCACTTACGCTAATGTGTAATGGTAGGGTGATTGTGAGATGAAATGGAGGACCTACAGTTTAACGTGGAATCCGAACCACGGTGGAGGCCTGACATTCCACACATTCACAATATGTCTTGCCAGAGGTGAAGGAAGGGTTTGGTAATCAAATAAATATGTGCCGGGACCGAGGATTGAACCCCGGACCCCCAGCACAGAAGCGCTAATCACAATAGAAGAACGTGATTGCTTAGGGTAATAAATTATCACATAGATTTAAATATACTAATTCATTATTTAAAATTTAATTATTATAGTGTTGTAATCAAATTATTGGGTGTTTCCGTGCACATGTGCTCATATACACGAGCTGCCACTGATTTTATCTAAAGCAATAATGGGATTTGTGTGTGTGGTGTGTTTGTGTGTGTGTGTAAAAAGAGTTAAGCTCCAAATTGAATTGATTTATAGCTGCAAAATCGATAGTTTTATAACATCAAATTATACTTAAGGTAAAAGTATTAATATTTAATATTCACATAGATATATTTATTATGATTTATATAATTTAGGTTATATTTTTAAAATAGTATTTTAGCTCTCCTGTAAAGTTGGTTTAAGTAGAGCTGAACCTTTATGTTGCTAGGTCCTCAATTATTTTATCTACCAGAAATCAGGGTATTTAGGTACTATACAGATGACAAAACCTTCTTTGGGTAGGATTAGGGTTAGGTGACCTTGATACGTGACTGCTTCCATCCCGTCATCTACCTCCTCTCAAAGACAACAAATACTACACAATTCATTATATGGGTGTATTTCGTGTCATTTTACTGTGCATTTCCCTGACTAATAATTATATTTTACCACCACCATGGAATCTCCTTACTAAACACTCAGTTTGTGGCAATGCAGACTCATTCATTCACCCTGTTGACCACATTCTTATAGCGATTCACATAGTACCGATGTTGAAATTCATAAATATAGCTCTCTGTAAAGCGAACTTTGTGTAAAGTGGGCCATAGTTTGTGAAAGAACGCGCGGTAAATCGAGCTAAGATTGACCCCTTCATCTTCGTAGTGATGGTACACAGCACATACTTCTTGTCCAGCTCTCTCGTACCCCGTGGACAGTGGAAAGCAGGGAGTTGTCTGTGTGTGATGTTGTTGCACCTGCTAGCAAACGCTACTGTTTTTATTGGTGCTGTCAACTTCTCCGGTGCGCGAGCTTCACTTGTTATTAATGATACCACCCATGCTTTTACTGAGGTTCTTACGGGCTGTATCGAGTTACATCCCACACGTATAGCCCACCCCTTGACCGAGTTTTGTACCAAAGAAGGGACAGATAAAGTTTTACTACCATTTGAGTTGCGTCCCAAAGAGTTAAGTCTGAGAAATAAAATAATTTTGGGAATATAGGCAAAATATATTTATAACAATACCTTAAAATATAATTCAGTCAACTCGACAGTCAAATGTTACATAAAAAAACATAACCTAACTTAACCTAACAGAGCGAGCAAACCGCAGATGGATTCAAATAGAGAGTGAATGTTTGTCATAGTATTATTGTAATCAAACCAACTTATTTTATGGGTTTAGATAGGTGGGACGTGCTAGATGCACTCAGTATCTCTCTCTTGGGTTGGTCTGGTGGTCGCAGGACGTAACTATATTCCATTCACGGTAGGAATTACTCTCTGAAAGGTCTTTTTTCCTACCAATATCCTACTATATAGTAGATTTATGGTAGAGAAAAAGGCCTTTCAGAAGTCAATTCCTACCGTGAATGGAATATAAATACCTATCTCACACTCCTAATGATCCTATAACAATTTTCTGAACGCAATTCGATTTCCCCAGTTTGCACTCATATATACGAGTATGCTAGTGGATCGCTGCAGCGATTGCTGTAGGTTATTGCAGTAAGATGTATTTTAAACTTTTATTGGGAAACTTTTTATATTAAAAGCCATTACTTTACTTTTTAGTTCAAAGTTTAATCGTCAAAGGCTATTAGATTTATATAGATATTTAGCTTTTGGTGTTTAATTTGAATCAAAGCATCAATTTTCTCCCTTCCCGCCACAGTGAGAACTTTAAAACGACCCCTCCCCGAGCTTTATATTAATTAAGAACTAGCTGTTATTATTTTAACCGATATATAGATATACACAAATCATGGTTTCCATGGTGATGTAAACAAATAATGTTTGTACAGATGAACCACTGTCCTCACAGAAGGAAGAGATGGAAAACTCGCTAGGAAATTAGGTTTTAATTTTAAGATACTATTTTTGCTGGCATCCTAGACTCATAAACTTTAAAATGAGTGTTCATCAAAATGTGATTGTGTGAGTGAGTGAAAGATTGAGATGGTTTGTGTTAGAGAGGGAGTGTAAATGTGAGAGAGTGAACGAGTGCGTGAGAGTGAACGAGTGAGTGTCAGCAAGGGAGTGAGTGTAATCGAGTTAGTGTTAGTGAGAGATATTAAGATAATTTGTGCGAAAGGTATAGAATGGGAAATAAAGTGTGAGTGAGATTGAGTGAAAGAGTGGGTGTGAAAAAATGTGTTAGAATGTGTGTGTGTGTGTGTGTGTGTGTGTGTGTGAGATAGAGATATATATATATATAGATAGAGATAAATACAAATTGTGTGTGTGTGAGAGTGTGTAAGAGTGGGTGAGAGAAAGTGTCTGTGAGATAAATTGCGTGTATTAGGCCTAAAATGAGTGTGTATAAGAAGTGTACCCCCATTTGCGTGGAGGCAGAGTGGAAAACATTTTTGAAAACACCAACTTTAGTATACCCAACCTCTAGACTCTAATATCGATATTACCGTCATCGGCAGTCTAGTCTACTGCAAGAGTAGCGCGTTAGACCATGTGGTCATCGAAGTGAGTCTCAAAACATTACTTTTAAATACTATCCACTCAAAATCAAGTGGTAACATAGAAATCTAATTGAACTTATGCGTAGTGATATATTATTTGAAAAATTAAATAGGCCTACCAAAACCTACACTCAGATCATAAGTTGGATGGGATACATAAAATATTACTTTAAAATATTATAAATATACATTCCAGATTAATTGGAAATCGTGGTGGCTAAGATTAACTGAATGTATTGGTATTGTTATACTATCTGAAAATAAACACCAAAACTCATGCTTAAACATTTAAAATGGCGATCTAAACACATTTCAAGATCATTTTATCAATTCTTGAAATTATAATATATAAAATATAACATATAAAACATATTAAGACGTAATTGTATAATTTTTAATTTATAATTCATAAGGGAAATAAAGCGTAAGAAAGTATCTTCGCTTAATTGATTACTTAACCTTTTAATTTGCGAGTTCTATTCAATATTGTTGATTCAAATGTGAAGTAACGATGGCAACATTCCAATAACAATAAAATGTTTTCCAGTCTAGGAAATTTAGGAAATTAATTCTTTCACTCAAAGCATGTAAGTAAATTATGTGCTAAGCCCCGTTATTATAAGGGCCATTTTGTAATCAGAGATAAAAAATTAATATTCCAAAATAAAGAATAAGAAATGTTTCAATGCATACTAAACTATATTTTTTTAAATCCTAAAATCATTGGTTTATTTAGTATATTTTTTATATTTGTTGCACGGTAAAATTTAAGTAAAAGTTGGGTTATTAATTCTAACTAAGGAGAAATATTTTATTTATGTGATTAATTGTGTATAAGTATTGCCACCGTAGGTTTATTTATACAACGCTACTAGCGCTACAAACGCACGACACACAGGGAAAGTTCATTGCTGAAACGCAAAGCTATGGTATGTTATTTATATTTGTTCCACACACGTTTAAACTTTCTTGTTTATTATATTCAATACAATACTATGAAGCAAGTAAAGAGCGTCAGAATAATTAATAGAAACTGTATTGTAGGCTTTTCAAATCGACTTAAAAACTTTAAGAAATAACATTTTACGAGTTTCCTGGTAGGACATGGAATGAAAAAAACTAAACATGTTGGTTAAAGCAGACAAGATAAATAATTAAGTAGGGGTGGCCTATACCTAATTTATATATTTTAATGAATCCTGACTCTTTCTCAACGATGAGTAGATCCAAGAACTAAACAGAGAAATCAATTAACTTCGATACAAATCGTATTCCTGTCAATTAGAACACATCGGAAATAGGTCACTTTGGCCCAATAAGCGGTAAAAACTCAGGATAAATACTTGTTTTGTTTATGTTCTCCGAATGTTGTCACAAATAAACGGCTTTGCCAACTAACCAGAAACCACCGTATTTGTTTTTGTTGATTAAACTAAAATCTGCACACATTAACTTTTGTTGTCCGTACATTATACGCTCACCACTGCTAAAATCTGTCGATGTTGTACCTTGTACTTTCGATGAATAGTTCATCTCTAGCTTGTTTTTACTATTAATTTGTAGATCATAGTCTAGTATTGGCCCAATTTCAACATTATAAGAAGATGGACCCATACAATTTTCCCTTATAATTTAATAGGTATAAAGTTGATTTTCCTTCTCAAACCAGTCAAATTAGCTATGTGGCCCACTTTAAGTAAACCCAATCCCTTCGTAAACAGAGTCATAGTCAGCATTTACTATATATATATATATATATATATATATACGACATGTCTAAACATGTTTACTATCAGTTGCTACAGTTCAAAGACTCACCATTTCACTACATCAGCGCTTCATGCGTTCTTACTATCGCCATCAACGACTCAAAATGGTACCCATCGGAGATCATTTAATAACGTAAGTTGTAATCATAAAAACATAATTGGCCTTAAGGTTTTTATAACAATAGAATACTAAGGAGACCAAATAATCTCTAGAAATAGTCGATCCTCACTAGACCAAATCTGTGGTCAGACGGACAGTATTGCAAGTGACGCGGCCGTAGGACGTTTGGCGTAACTCTTCCCCCGTGAAAGTGATCCTTTTGGACCAATCTGGACAGGACGTTTGGCTCAGTCTTAGAAAGTAAATGGGAATTGTTTGTACCAACCAATATAAGGCTTTTGGACTAAGACACAACATTTTTTCAACTAAACCTAACCTAATCTTTGACGTTAGTAACCTTTGATAGTGAAGCGTTGCAATGGGTTAGTGTCAGTCCATCGAAACTTCACTTCATCATTACTTTCGCTGCCTACAATACACACACTACCATGCCTCGTTGTGGTAACTAAGGGCCAGTTTCATAGTCAAATTTAGTACGCCTCAAGTGCGGCGCTACACTAAGTACATGACGACCCCTACCTAAACCAGAATGGAATGGGCCAGTTTCCTATGCGAGAGCGGCCCATTCCATTCGAGTTGAGGTAGGTGTCGTCTTGTATTTATTGTAGCGCCGCACTTGAGGCGTACTAAATTTGACTATGAAACCGGCCCTTAGTCTTCTTCCCCATCCATCAATACTGACAATATAAACGTGAGTCAAATGTAAGTAAACATACAAGATAGGATAAAGAGGAGTTTTCACAACAGTTCCAAACATTCTATGATAAATCTGGTCCAAACGAATCGTGTATCTCAGCTAGGGGAATCCCCGATCGTGCCAAACTGAGTGGCCGGGTGTAGTGTGAGGTGTTCTTCCTAATTGGTGCCGCCTTATTTTCTCAATCAAATGTGGATACATCTCTTCTAAATATATCACTTTTCCATTAGTGGAGGTAAGCGGATACTACGGGCAGGTAGTAAGATGCGTTGGATACCAAACTCTGTATTTTCTTAGGATTATACCTTTTTGTTGGTGTGTTATATACTTTTTATTATAAGCCTGCATAGTACTATTCTAAAAAAATTTGCGTTGTTGATGGCCTTTTGTTTACTTTTAAATTAACCATTGTTTTAAGAAACATTAAAAATGGCAGGTTGTCACAGAAACTGCTCTCTTTATAGGTTCCATGGTTTAATTATTATTTAGTTAGAATTTTTTAAATTTGAATAAAATATATTAAACCTTTCCTCTCATTTGGGATTTCCACATATTTAAACTCATGATCTGGGTTTTAGGAACGCATAAATAAAAGGAAATGAATTCATAATTTGGTGGAGGAAAAGCTGTAGACCATTTGGGGGAAGAAACACTTGGTCTTAATTACAGCTCCAGCCTCATTATCACCCACAAACCAGATAAAACTAGATCAAAGCCTTTGTTGACGTACTCAAAACTACCCGGGTGTTAGGTCATGTTTGCTGTTTTCAAATTACATCGTGTATGAACTTGTAGTTTGAAAGAGTGCGTAACATCACTTTGCATTAATAAATGGATACCAAATCATTGCAAGTGTTATGACAGCAAGTACCAAAAATGTGACCTTCTTACGGAACCAACATGGCGAAAGCAAGGCCCGTCATCGACCCTTCCCCTCTCACGCCTCACTCCTTACCTCTTGCCCCAACACAGTGTATCTAATCGCTTTATTAGTTCTCATTCTCCCCGCCAGTAGCGCCCCTGCTGTGAGACCAATTCGTCTTCACTTCCCATTCCATTGTCCATGCTTCAGAAGCTGACGACTATTTCTTCTTGTTATTTTTTTATCTTCACACATCCATCAGGTGGAGTTGAGTGATTGTATTAAGGTAGGGTTATTATAAGGTAGCTGACATGCTCACATAACTACCTGGATTAATTTATAGTTCAGTTCGATTACAAAACCCACGGCGCTTTATTACATTATCGGCCGCCGTAAGCTCAGCATAGCTATGCTCCCACAGCGGGGTTTAAAGATGGGACTAATTTGGAGGTGAAAAGGTACATATGGCTTCCTACGCTGATTCCATAAAAATATAATCACTTATGTTGTTGTTTTGAGATATTTAACTTTCACAATCTAAACGTTGTGATTCACCAATATACTGATAGACATCTTCAACATTTAATAGGTCCTCCTAAATATACAAATGTTTATTTAGACTTTCTATGGCTTTTATTCGCAAGTGCAGTCTAATTTTCGTAGAAAGGTCGTTATTCGAAAGCTGGAAGCTTCTGTTACCAAAGTAACGACAAAAACCCCTACAAATTGTATTTACATTTTAATTCCGTTTAGTTAGTCGTGGAAAGAGAAACTATACAGCAATCCTTAGGTAAATATTGTTGGTTGCTTTTAATAACCTCTTAAATTAACTTTATCACTACCCGCTTCGGTGGACGCATGGTCTATCGCGCTACGCTTGCAGTAAATTAGACTGCCGATGACGGGGAGATCGAGATTCAAATCTAGGTCGGGTGTACTGGAGGTGATTTTTACTAAATCGTTTTCCCTTCATCGTCCACGCAAATATGGGTACACTTTTTATAACTATAGCCCTGCTCATCCCTAAAATTACTAGAGTAACTAGTAGATACGTGTGGAACCCCAACGGGTAGTAAGACACGGTGCTAAAAGAATTAGGCTCAAGCTAGGTTAAGATCTTCATTGTCCTTATCACCATCATCTCATCTCATCGGGACGTGAAAAGAGTCTCCACGAAAAGGATTTACGGTTGGTACATTCGGACGCCCTTGGTAATAGCCTGGATAGCTCAATAGTTAGCTCATTGAGGGGTAAAGTTAAAAGTAAAGGGTTAGAATCTCACTTTAGGACATTTTACAGACGTATCAAGAGCTGAATGTTTGTAAAATGTTTGTAAAATGTTTGTAAAATAAACCTTCATATAAGTGAAAATAAAACTTTTTAATCGTGTTAATTTATTCAGGTTATTTAACGAGCACTTTCTGAAATGATTAGTTATATAAGCACACGAATTATAATCTAACTTAAATCTAGAACAGACACAACATCCTACTCCCGGCCGTTAATTCATTACTTTGAACGTGAAAACCCTTACTTCAACAATGATACATGTTTTCAGCCATGTCGGGAATCGAGCCCGGAACCTTTATATCAGTAGACAGATACGCTACTGTCAGAGTTAAGGTTTTGGACATTATAATCAAATTTGTATTGTGCTAAGTAATCACCAGTGGTTTGCGGTGTGTATCTTTCCGCCTTTTGCTAGGGCTCTTTTACAAACCTTTAATTAAAATCAAAACAAAAATTACTGCATATAACTTATGACGTTTCCAAGACTATTTAATTTTTAATAATACTCCACACGTGTTCTACCTAAACCCACTCTCCTTAGATATCTTCTTTTACCGCTCGCGGATTAATCACGAATCCTTTTTTCATCCCACTCCAGTTTATTTCTGTTCAATCAGGCAAACTTGTCTGGAAGTGTTCTTTTGTTCTTTATCTCTTAATTTCCCTCCTCCCATTGTTTGACCTTGAATTCCATCGTCACTCCTCTTGTCATTCTAGAAGAGGGATGTCGGGTAAATGTTGATCAAGACCCAATTCGTTTGTCACACGCGCGAGGTCTGAGTCAGGGGTGGAACGGCTGGTTCCGAGTGGCCCAGGACTACAAACATGACAGCCACTAACATTCATCCATAAATACGGCTGAAACAAACGTTCGTGAAGTTTCCCCCTCCCCCCTAATTTTAAAAATTTTAGTTCAATTATTTCAATCGTTTGTTCCGGATTGTTCCGCAAAAAATTCATTTGTTCCGTTTTGATAGGCTCACGAATGATAAGTTTACATTGTGGAGCCATCTTCACGATAGCCCCACTTCCTAACTTTAAAAATTGACATATATATGGTTGCAAACAAATGATTGCAATCATAAACACATTAATTTTTACAAGTGGGTCCGCCCCCCTCCCTTACCGTGAAGCTGGCTCCCCCAATGTAAACAAATCATTCGTGGCCCTGTCAAAACGTAACAAATAAAATTGTTTTCTTAACAATCTGGAATAAATGAAGAACAAGCGATTGCATTCATAAAAAATTGAATATTTAAAAATTAAGAAGGGGGGAAGACAGCTTCGCTGCCATTTGAAACAATTTTTCAGGGTAAGTTCAAGTGGTGAGCTGAAGTAGGGTGGTCATATTTTTATTATAAAACTTAATCATGAGACAATTTCAGCTACATTATCCATGAATGCATCGATATTCATCTACTTAAAATATTTGTTTCCATTTTCTACTGAAATTAGAAAAAACGTTTTTAAATTATAAGATAAGATAATAGCTACTAGTTTACGAACTTAAATATGTCTAAAAAATAAAGTGATCCTCTCTTCGTTACTGGAGTATACTACAAATATTCTGGACTCCCTCAGACTTACTCAGTGGAAATTGTGATTAAAATGGAATAAAAATAATAATTAGGATTAAATGTGTAGTTATTTCTAAAGTAGTTGTGGTAGCCCAAATTGAACCGGCGAACTGGGAAATATCTTGGTGTCCCAGTACCCCCCCTAACCACCACCCCCCCCGCACACACTCACCCTCAGAGAGAGCTCGGTGGTAAATATGCAACAACAGAAACTTATATTAGAACAACCTCAATAAGCAGGCGACAACAAGGGATGGTGGGTTCAGGAGGGAGGGGGCAGGATTTGAAGTGAATCCGAGCTCAATGGGACACCGGGTTTCAGGGGAGCACTGTGTTTCAGAGGAGCACTGTGTTTCAGGGGAGCACGAGGAGCACTGTGACTACCTAGCACGATCTCTCATTCCTGTTTGACCTTTGCCTTTGACCCCGATGTGGAGAAAGTGTATATTGTGATGATTACGTAAGGTTGTCGCTCTCTCATTGGTGTAACGCAATGTTGCTGTCACTCTCTGTTTGTTACGCAATGTTGTTTTAAGTCAATGATTAATTGTTACGTAGTGTTGTGTCATTCTCTGATTGGTTTTCCCCCTTTCAGTGGTTTATTCTTGTCTCATTTTTTTATGTCTGTTTAGGATTCAGATGGGCATTGGAGTTTTTATTGATGTTGGGGAGTTTATTGTTGTAGGATTGGGACATGGCGTTGGAGTTTATTTTTTATTTATTGACGTGCAGTCCACAGTGCTGGGCGCTCCTCCTTCGGCATCGCTAGTGAGTGCTGGGAGTATCTTCTTTGGCCAGCCGCTTAGCGAAGAGTGTGACCACTAAGCAACTGACAAGCGTATCACGGCCGTAAGGCCCATTTCACTTTTCCCTCATTCCCCCCACCATCCTTACATCACCACAAATGAGCTAAGTTACACTGACTACTCCCTGTCGCAAGACTGTTGGACTGCCTTTCACTTCAGCCCTATCTCCCCTCCCCCCTCATTTCATAATCCCCCTTCTCAGTGGGGTTGTCAGATGTCGCAACAGTAACTTGTTATAAATTTTGAAAGAGGGTGACAGCTACCTTGTTGAAGAGTCATGAATCCTCAAGGCACTTGGTACATCGCTCGTGCAGGAATAGATCGTGACCTTGTAACCGTGAGCTTGGTAATTGACTCTGGCAACCCTCTCTCTCAGCAATGGGTTTTCTCGATGATGTCATCGAACTGTTGCAACCCTGAATACTGCAGCCAGTTTGGTGGCTCAACCAGACAAGTGGAGACAAGAATAGATCATGACCTTGAAACCGTGAGCTAGTACATGAGGTCATTGACCCTGTTCATGTTTGGTGCCAGTTTTTCGGCTTGAAAAGTTGAGACTCTTATCTACGTGTAAGGGGAAAGAAAGGTTTTGTCGTGAATATAACACGATATTACAAAACATATATTTATTAAACATTAAAGGTTTTACAGACATATATTAAAGGTTTCACTGACATTATGCATAATATTTATTATACACTTTTACAGGAATGCCGCATATATTTGTTTATACGTTTTTCTACAGTATCTCTTAGATGTGTTAGTAAAATTGTTTTTAGTTCACAATCCAGCATGTAATAGTCCAAACCGATGACTTGACGTGTATAGTAGGTAGAACTGAAAAGATCCTGGTTTCTAATGTGTGTTTCCACCGTAGGATGCTCAAGATCGATGACATCCGCTGATTCTGTTAGCGTGTCGCATACATCCACGACGAGTGTGTCGATCAAATCGTTGCAATAGCGTGTGAGGGTGTCGACCACATATCCTGGTGGTCAACAGCAACGTCGATGAGGTTCCATACATCACAAAGACGCGCCCAGCTAGGTGCTAGATAGGCGACCCGTTTGAGTCTGGCGTCTTGTTTCTCGCTGATGACGACCATATGGTCACCGCACATGCGTCTCAGAGAGATTTCATGATTTTCCAGACTAATCTTCTGAGGAGGTTGCGTGTTGCTGAAAAACTTGTATATGACCGACTTTAAGTTGCACAGTTCTTGCCACTATGTACGGTTAAACACCGCACAGTTCCCTCCACATTTTTCTAGCTGAACATAGGACGTAAAGTTGTTCTTGACACTCATACTGACGGTGACTCGATTGGCGTCGACTTCGTCCAGTGGAAACAAAATGTTGAAATTACTGGTGATGGCAAGTGGCTTTACCGGTTTTGCTTTGCGGGTGCAATCGTCTTGACCTTCCATGATGTTTTATCACTTCATCGACTGTCGTAGTTATGGCAGGCCCATCGTTGGGACGCCCCTCTTATAGGCGCACGCTGATTGGACGCAGACTCTTGAGGGGTGGCAGGACCCTACGGTCTTGAAAATATGCTGCAATAAATCACCACATTAGCGTCATTGAATGTATGATTGGTGGGAGAAAATAAGGTTAGGAAAGTTTTCATCGGAATGTTCTGGGTGTAATAAAGAAAGTACATGAGAAAGTAATGGCAGCAGGCGTCTAAGGTGATGCTTTGAAATTGTAGCGTGCTATGAGACGTGCAAGAAGTGTTTTTGCGTATAAATGCCATAAGTGACCTTATACGGGGTGTAAAACCATAACTGGCAAAATATTCTCCCAAGCCGTTCTTGTCGCTAAAGATGGTGACTCAAAAGCATCCTAGGCTTGGTGTGCGGATCAGTGTTGATGACGAAAGCGGCAAGTTGAGCTATTCTTGCGGGTAGTTGATCAGCAAAGAAAACATCCGACTTTACAGAACGGAACTACGGGTTTGATTTCAGCGCACGTCTTATGGTGTGCGTGTCCAACTTCAATCATCCAATCTCGAAGTCCTCAAACGATGGAGGCCGAACAAAAATTCCATACAAAACTATGTACCATGCACATGGTGCGCCCCAACTTAAGTGTTTTCAAAGACGAACAACCTCTGCCGTACAGGTCTACGACGGGTGTAGGCGTGTAGTTGACAAGAAACTTTTTCTTTTTTGCCCCCTTGACGTAGACGTTTTCTTCACGCGTTGTGTAACTGGATATGAGAGATTCTAGAAGGCTGTAATCCACATCACCGCCATCCCAGGGAATACCATGCAGTTTGTTGACAATATAGTCGAATTGCTTTTTAGCGGCGGCTGAAAGTTCCTCGATAGCGTATGGGGCTTTTATCACCAAACGTTGAAGTAATGTACCACATACAGATAAAACACTCAGTTCCTTGATGATAAACTCTTTTTTGTCATCAATGAAGCTCTGGAAATCCACAATGACGTCCATGATTTAAATGACGAGTGTAAGGGGGGGGGGAGTCACTTATATTAACTTCCATAATCGGTCATGATGTTTCTGTCCTTGTCGATGGTGATGATGTTGGAAAACTCCCCGTACACGATACAGTTGACGGTTTCGATTAGAGCTCTGGTGAAGCTCACTTCGGTGCTCAGAGATCCATGCCTCATCAAATTCCAATTCGATGTCATATGGGCGGACAGATTAGGTGTGATATCAAAAGCCATGATACAATATCCCTTAGCAAAAACTTCTTGTGTGATGTTGCTACCCTCGTTCATGAAATGGTACACGTTACAGAAAACACTGTGTGGTAGGAAATGACATAGCTGCCGTTTGAAAAATCGGGCTGTAACGTTTTGACGGCACTTGTTCCTCGTCCACGTACAGCGATAAATGGTTCATGCCATAGGTTTGGAAGCTGAACGGGCTCTTGGTGGAGTCTCCTTTGAACGCAGCGTTTGATACAAATCCCACGACGCATCGTTTGGGTAAATGTCCGGTGAATACGTTGCCCCGTGATTTTCCTTGCATGCTCATAGAAATAGTGAGTGTTTTTACTTCCACACGGGTGATGTGATAATTTTCGGGACTGAAGTTTAATGCCTTGGCATGTCCCAACAGTATACGAGTAGAAGTTGCTTATTTTACACGTCGCACTAGAAGGCGGCTTCAACAATGTGAACCTTAAAATGAGGTAGTTCAATGATGGCCATAAGACTAAACCTGTCTCTGGAATGGGCCGACTTGACTCCGAGTTTGGTGTCGTTCAAAAGGTATTTCTCTTGGATAAACACGTCACCATTTAAATACCCCAAAAGATCCACTATCTCTCTTTTTGTGGTGAGACTGTGACGGGCCTCAAATCCCTTGTTGCCAGCGTTAGCCTCCTCAGAGATTCCGGGGCTGTCTGAGAACCACATACCGCAAGTCAAATGTGTTATTTTGGTGTCACTGTTGTAATTGAGCGACTTTCAATGTACGATCTATAAGCATTCGTGTTTCTTGGCGATGAAATTAGTTTTTTTAACACCTGTATGAATAGCGAATGCGACCAGTTGTGGACGGGAGAGATTTGATCCACCTCAGTGAAAGCGCCACCGTTGGATTTCATTATGGCTGCTCTGAGATAGAGCACAGTCTGTGAAAGATTGATATAGAACTTGCCTTGACCGGTAACGGTAAATTCAATGGGCGAATCATTGGTGATGGAAGAAACAGGTTTGTACTGGAGCCATTGTCCACTTTCAAGACTGGTTTGCGTGGATGGGACGGAAAAGAGATCGAGTTCACTGCTGGCACACTTTCAGGACTTGAGGTGTAGAAACAATATTTCAACTGACAATATCTACAGCTTCTTTCTTGACCTCTTTACGTCGGGCAACGACAGAAGACTGAGGTCAGTGCTTCTTACAACTTCCGTTATAGCCTGAGCCAGCTTTCAGTGTGTCCATTTTCTGCTCCGCCTTGCATTTCAGGATTTTTCCAAACTCACCGACACGCTGCTGTAGAGCCTCTTTAAAAGTACGACACTAATTGGTGACGTCCGAGAGCAAGTTGATACCCGTATGAAGCCCCTGTTTTACAATGGTATTAGCAACACTTCTCAGCAACGGTACGACGCTTTTGAAAAGGCCACTGAAAAAACTTCCTATCCCGCGCTCACGTTTATAGGGAACACCGTGTTAGATCAAGATATTCCTGTTCCAGATTTGTTGACGTAGTATCTTTGGTAGGGACAGTTCATGTTGAGCAGCGTGAAAAATGTCTCACTCACACTTTTCCAAACTCGATTGGTATAGGTTCAGCAGTGTCTGTTCTTATATTGATTTCCAGGATTTCAATTTCCCTTCGAAGTACGGGCACGTAGTGCAACGGATCATAGCTAACTGTCTTATGTATGCCATAGAGATAGTTTATGTTGTTGATATCAACGTAACGTAAAAGCGGTGCCACAATGTCACCCACGGGCTGGGGATCGACAATATTTGTGTAGATGTACATTTGCGAGGGCAAGCCTAGTAGAATGTTGGTGGCGTACGGTGACTTTGGGACTTTAGTCAGATTAGTCTGAGGATCGAAACCGAGCTGTAGACTTAGTTGACTTGATGGAGTCAGCAGCTGTATATTTGGTGAAGAAGAAACAACGTCCACTTTTTTGTTGGGGTTTGTGTACTTGAATATGACTCCGGAATACCCTTTAAACGCTTCTACTTCGTTTAGGGCTTTGACCAATTCATGAAAAGTACTATAGTTTCCAGAAGGGATGGGATCCTTGAATATCTGTTCCACCCCGTTAGCGTCCACCCAGTTGTACCATACAATATTTTGGGCCTCGGGTTCGGTGGTAAAAGAATACGAATATTGGAATTCGACGAGAACGACTTATTACTGGCCTTCGAATGTAAGATGGTAGGATAGTTGCGTGGTTAAATTCGCGAGGGTATTTTTAGGGCAATATCCCATAGAGCTGTTGCTCGGCAAAGTGATGTAAAACTGGTCCTTCATAGTAGGGCGCTGACGTAACTGGCAGGAATCCAAGAATTAAACTTGGGGGTTAACTTTTCCACTGCACGTACACTTTCTTTATGCCACCTTTAACCTTTACACGTAGTATTTTAACAACTTGCGGCTGTCGAGGATGTTATAACGTCAAAATGGTTTTGCTTATCATCATGTAAAAACAAATCAAGGTAGCTCTTAAAGGAATGTTCGTGGGGAGTAGGCCCCTCATATAGGACCTGCCTCTCCCAACGCTCACTGAGCACTGTGATTTTGTATTCAGAGAGGTATGTTTGAAATTGTTTCAGCTCGGTGAGCCCACCACCTTTCACAAGATTCACACGGGCATCACGGTATAAATCTTCTGCTTTGTATTTTTGAATAGGACGACCCTTTTTGATTTGTTTAGAGGTGTTCACGTCGATGCATCCTGGATCTCTTTAATGCCACACACAGCCTTGGCGACAACCAATGCACGGGCAAGACAAAGTGTATCATCGCCATTTTTAATCGTAATTATTCCTTTATTTCTTTTACTATATGCGGTTACGGGAGTGAGTGTATCACATTTATGATTACCCCTCCCACGTGGCTCATTAAAGTGGTGTAACTTGATATACAAGGGGGATGATTTGAGGAACGAAGCATTGCTTTGTAATACTCGTTACGCAGACCTGGTGTCTAGGGGTAAGGTGATGGACTTCTATGCTGGGCGTCCGGGGTTCAATCCTCAGTCTTGGCACAGATTTATCTGATTACCAAACCCTTCCTTCATCCTCTGACAAGACATCTTGTGAATGTGGGGAATGCCAGGCCTCCACCATGGTTCGGATTCCACGTTAAACTGTAGGTCTTCCATTTAATCTCACAATCGCCCTACCATTACACATTAGCGTAAGTGCGTATAACCCGAACGGGTAGTAAGACGTGGTGCTAATAGTAATAATAGTAATACTAGTTCTACATTAGAGAGCACAGCCTGTGCGTCAAGCTGATCTGCCGCCCAAATGAGACATATATAGATTGGCAAGGAGTATCTGTTGACTAATAGTAAACCTACGTGATCCTTAGCGATAACATCTATGACCTTTGAGACGTCCTATAAAAGCATTGATTTGCTCCTCGAGCCATATTTGAGCATCACGATCGCTTTCGGGCGTCCATAATTGTTTGATCAGCCCGACATAAAAATAACCGCTTTACTTGCTTAATTCTCTCCTCGAAGATTCGAAGAGGGAGGCCTTTGAACAAAGCTCCACCAACCTGGTTTACCGGGCCACTAATTCCTGTTTGCGGCGCTAAAGATTGTCCCGCTGTCACCACTGCCATGGTCTGCGGGAGCACCGCGGGCCCCGTCTGCCTCACCGCAGCCTGGGCTCGAACAATGTCTCCCTGTCTTGGATAGGGTTGCTTCTGTGGTGGGATGAAGGGGCCTCACATCCGGTGGTGTCAGGAGAACAGAACCAATATTCCCACCCTCTATTTGAACTATAACACAAAAGCACGTGTCAAAGTAAAGACTTTAAATATAATTGTTCCAAACACATTTTCTGCAAACTACTGCGTATTTTTTTCGCTTTAAAATGATATCACAAAATATATAATACTTTTCAATTTCAATATACTTTTAGTATTTATAAAATATGTTACAATTTTTCCTAAGCATAATTGCTTTAAATGATACCAACATTCGCAAAATGTGTGTAATAAATACACTTGAACCCTAGAACATGTACAAAATACAGTCCAAGACAATTAATTTATCACCATGAATGGTTAAACATACATTTTCACTCCTGACAGGGAATCGAATCCGGGAATATTGGCTCAACAAATCAATAGTAATCAGTTAAAGCAACAATATAATTTCCCCTGTTAATTATTATGCCAGTATATACTTAAAACAGATTGTAACACTAAATCTAAACTACCTCCCGTTTTAAAATCATATAATTGACATACAAAGCGCAAAAAAAAATCGCCTCTAAATTGAATTGCAATGCCATCTGTTATCTCGTTAAGTAACCAAGTTTACCAACAAAATGTTTTCGACTCTAAAGTGACTTTCAATGCTATCTGTTATTTCAATAAATAACCACGTTTACGACACCGTGTTAACAATTGAAGAAATCTAGTTTTAAATAAGGCATTGGGGGGGAAAATGTCTTAACATATAGTGGTAAAAATAAATATTGATGTTAGAGTGGTAACTTTTAATGGTCAGAATTAAGTTTTCTATTGGTAGAAATAATTTTGTTTTAGACTTGAATAAAGCAATTTTTTTCATTCAATATTATAATATAATTTAAATCCGTTACGGTTTTCCAGCCTAAAGCTCGTTTCACTTTTTTAGTCATAAGATGCTAATAACTGAAAGACTAGGACATCCACAAATCCGGACCACTGTCTGTTAATTTATCAGACCGACATTTTTTAGCCATGTCGGGAATCGAACCCGGGACCGATAGTTTAGTATACAGACATATGATTGAATGCGCTAAGGTGGTGGTTGAATTTGATCCAACACATCGCACACACGGCTAAATCGACAATTATAATCTTCTCTTTTTTTCTTGTTTGTAATAATAACCTCTATACCATGAATATAAGGGCTAATATTCTCGAAACGGGCAGCTGACAATGGGTATTGGTATGCCAGCAAAACAATGGTGGTTTGGAGGGAAGAGAGTACGTGGATAACTCTTGCGTGTTAAGCTGTATATTTCCAACCTAGTGGCTATAGCATAGTTACTCGTAGATGGGGCTAAAATATATAATTGCAAACTTACATATCAGCGGGTCTATCGCCTTCAATTTACCCCAAACATCAGGGATATTCCTTCCGCTAGCGCTGGTAGGTTACGCGGGGCTTAAGGCTGATGACTGCGTTAGGATGATGGCGATGCCATGCAGAGCACCAATCTCTTCTAGGAGGTGCGTCGGTACAGGGCCCATCGCTTCGCCGGTTTCAACAGGAGGCACCTGCACACACGTCTCTAAACCCTCTGCAGGTGCCACGTGGTCCCTCTGGCCAGCATCCAACCCATATGGATCCCAGTAGTTTGAAATTAAATAAATACATATTAATTACTATCTTGAGAAAAAAACACTCGCCATTCACACTCAACTCTATAGCAGTACGCTAGTTACCCATTGACCAGTCGCTATCCACCAGGAAAATTCCATCCTCGATAAAAAGAGCTAAAGGGTTTGGGCTACCTAGCGCTACCAACGCTGAAGGTGGAGGGGGCGGGTTTTCTTGAAAGTCTGTCAAAGGAACAAATGCCGCTTTACAGCAAAGACGTAATAAGCAAAATAGTAACCATAAAATATACAAAATGCTCTTAAAACACACCAGAATTTATCCAATTTTCCATTGCGTTGGAACTCATTCTGATGTTTATCTCTCCCAATTATTAATTACAATGACCGAATGTAATGATTTCAAGGTTTATTTATAGTCGCTTCAATGGGTGTTTGCCACATGTAAAGGTGGCAGCTTCTTATTGGTCGATAATATTGTTTCCACATTGGTGCTTGCCCGATCCACGTAAATAGGCATCGATTTACAGTTATCTTTCATTCGCGCTAGCTCTCCCGCCGAGGATGGACGTCTTTCTCCGGAACTATTTAGAGGGATCCTTGAAGGACCGTCGGTCATGTTTATTTTTCCAACAGTGCAAATGCGGGTACACATTTAGCCCTGTGATGGGAGGAGTTAGGGGTTCGAGTCCCTGGAAGGTCAACAAATGCTAATCCCAACTAAAAGAATAAATAATAGCTTTGGCTATTTTCCCATTTCAGCACTGCACAAATGACGGTACATCACTAATTTATTATTCTGTCTCTCTCTCATTTGGGAAAATATATCTAGACGCTGTTGGAGGGTTCAATTCCCCCCCCCCGCCCCCCTCGTGTTCAGTTGTCATTGACGCCCAAATATGGGTATACATCTCGTCCTGTAAACGTAAAGAGGTAGGGTTCAAGTCCCTTAGCGGGCAACAAACGCTAATTACTTCACATTTTAATCCCTGGCAAATGCTGTTACATATTTCATTTAGTCAACATCAGTTCTTATCTCACACTTGCCCGAAGATATTAGTTTTAATCCCCATTGTGCGTGTGTACCAAGGTCGGTTTCCTTCCTCATCGTCCACGGCTTGGGGCCCTGATGGGTAGTAAGACACAGTTCTAAATACCGATAATCTTAACTTCGTGGCTATTAGCAGAGAGGTGGGGGGATTGAATCCAGGTCGACCATGTCGCTCGGCCTTCACACAAATGCAGGTACATTTTATATCTTCCTTTGCCCTGATATTACTTACGAATTTATGTAGTTCTATATAATTTCATCAAAATATAGTTGCGAACATTAAATTCAAGTTACTCAATTCAATATTACCTATGAATTAATATAAGCGCTATATATTATTCCGATAATATATATTTGCGAACATTAAATTATTTTTCCTATTGTTATAAGTGGCTCGAGGAATAAAATGGTTGCTTATTTTTTCACTTTATACTTGGGTAGCAATCTACCGTCACAATGCATTTCATACTTTCTTCGATGGTTGTATGGTCTAAGGCGTCACTATATGGCTAGTGACAGAGTGGTCAATGTTAGAAGCGAATTCGGGTACACATTCTACCTGGTCGACTGACAAAATGGTGGGGCGCAGGAAGTACGGCCATTCTAACAGACATTAGATGTGCTAAAGATATAGAGGTTTGAATCCCGGTGTGCGCGCCGTCTTAATGTAAGTATCCTGGCGGGGAAAACTCGAATCATTGGTTCTAGAGTGGGCAGTTAGAAAGCACATATGAACCTGTGGCCTCCAGAAGGCCACGACCGATACGCCAAGCGGCCTTGGGGATTTGGGGGAAAGCACATCTGAACCGGTGACCTACAGAAGGCCACGAACGTTGCACCAAGCGGCTTTGGGGGTCCATGACTCTTCAACAAGGTCGTTACCACCCTCTTTGAAAATTTATAACAAGTTATCGACATATTATGACCCCCACTGTGGAGGGGTATGACGAAGTGAGGGGAGGGTATGAAGTGAAAGGTAGCCCAATAGAGTCTTGCGAGAGGGACCAGTCAGTGTAACTTAGTTCGTTCTGTGCCATGGCGATATAAGGAGGGTGGAGTAAAAGTTAAAGGGGCCTTACGGCCGCGATACGCTGTCAGCTGTTCGGTGGTAATACTCTTCACTGAGCGGCCGGACAGAAAAGATGCACCCTAGTGATGCCGTGGGAGGAGCACCCGGCGCCGTGGACTGTATGCCAATAAATAAATAAATAAAAACTACAACGCCCCTGTCAATCTTACCCAGACATTAAAAACCAATAAATAAATAACCAATGAGCACAAATAAAAAACAAATTCTCACACATAAATAACCATTGAACACACATAAAAAAGCAATGAGCACAAATAAAAAACAAATGAGACCAGAATAAGCCAGTTTGGATCACCAGAATGGGGATTCAGTCAATCAGTGGGCTGTTTCCTATCGCCGAGCCATCTACTACTATGTTTCAGAGGAGCACTGGGTTTCAGAGGTATACAGAATTCCAGGGGGATACAGGTACATTCTCTCTCAATTTTACTTTACTCTTTACGACCCTATAGGTGTAAAGTTGCAGATAGTTCCAGATGGACGTAGTACACACACACACACACACACAATAAACAAGATCGTTGTGGCCTCATACCATGGGCAAAATCGTGAACATTCTGGAAATATCAAGTGTTATAATCTTTGTCGGGAGAAAGAATGATCAAGGCTTCCCATAGCTTCCCTGGTAACTACGACAGTTATTACTATTGACATGATGTACTGTACCTCTTATTATAAGGTAGGCCTAGTAATAATAATATGTTTACAACGTATTTTAATTATTATCCAGCTCAGTGGCCAAATGGTCTATGGCGTCACTCTGGAAATATACTTTACTGTTGATGACGGGAATATCGGGGTCGAGTCCCAGTCAGGTGCAGTGAGGGTGGCTTATACTAAATGTTTCCATTCTCCCCTCACTCAAATACGGGTACAATTCCTCTAAATTCAACCTTCCTCATCCCTAGTATATGTATAGTTAATACTTTGGCATATGGTCTGAATGGTTAGTAAGAAGTGCTGCTAGAAATTTTTCTTAGTATAGGTATTTGTAATAATCTAATAGTAACTAGTCTCAAAATCCAACCCAAGGATTTTTGGAAATATGTTAAAAATTGGGCTGGGCCGATACCGATAACCTATCTGATTTATCGGTCAATATTGGCACAATTGGCAAGGATAATCTTTTTTTGATCATATATATTTACGCTGATAATTCAAAATATATAAGTCATGAACATTCTCAATTCATAAAAATATAATTCATAGTTCAAATAAAAATATTTAAATAAATTTTATTGCATGTAAACACAAATTCTTTAACTTTGCGTTGGATATTTTATTTTATAATAAACAGCAAAACCAACATTCTAAACAAAATAATGTAATAAGCCATTCAAGTTTATTTACCTTAAGGCTTATTTCAAATTATGAAATACTTGATAAATATATTAGAGATACAGATTATACTCAAGTAACAATACTAAACACTTATCAAAAACAATATTAGGTGAGCCAGTATGAAAGTATAAAAGTGACAAAATCAGATAATTCTTGTTATTAAGTATTGTTACTATAAACTTTTGTAATACTTCAAAAAAAGACCCAACTTAATTGGTAGCGGTTATTGGAAATTTCGGCAACAAAATATCAGTATCGGCAATATCTGTAAAAGGGCTTATCGGCACAGCCATAGTTAAAAATAATCATTTGAGCGGAGTATCCCCATTCAATTACCCAGCCATTAATTCATAACTGTGAAAGAGAATCCATACATCTCACCAATGATACATTTATCTGTCATTCCATGAATCAAACCGTGGACCCTTAATTCATTAGAAATACGCGCTACTGTCTGAACTAAGGGGCTGGAGAAGTGCCAATTATTCCATGTTTCCGATTAGAGCAATCCCTAATGATTATTAACTTAAAAGTGGGCTGGAGGGGGGAGGAGGGAAAAGGTCGATGTTTTTGCACTTTTTATAGCAAAACATTATTATTATTTTTTTGCTAAAATAAATAAAACATAGCTCTAGTAGAAACATAGAGTTTAACTTTCTTCACATGTTGATACCAACGGTTCCTGAATATCCATCATGAGAATAGCGGCATTAGATGATCTTTTAAACGAAGATAAAAAGTTGTCATTAAATTCCAGAACATCCTTGACAGATATTAAAGAATTGTTAAGGTCACCATGTGAAGAAAATTTAATTCTATATTTGTACTGGAGTAATATTTTATTTATTTTGGCCACAAAAAAAAAGTTGTCATAAAAACTGCAAAAACACTGGCTTTTCTCCCATCCCTTTCCATCTCACCATAACTGGCTTTAATAGATCCATCCAAAGTCCGTCCAATTTTTATAGAAACAACCTTTTATAAAATACAAACACCTTGTGGTCAACATTGATAACATTTAATAATACTAGTATGGAAGAAAGCAACGCTTTGATTGTACAATACAATATATTTATACTATTGGCAGAATAAAGCTGTGATATCAATGATAGCTCATAGTAACCGATGATATTCACACGTCCATCACAGACTCTTTAGATAAATGATGAGTGAAGAGTGACTTTGTGCATGGGATGATCATGAGATATCTCAGTTGTAGAGCATTGGTGGACTAAGCCAAAGGTCCCGGGTTCGATTCCTGTATTCAGAGGCTTGTTTCATAAAACTACAGTCTACAATTTACAATTCAAAAGTTACAAGTGAATGTTTTACAGTAGTAAATATAAAGGATTTCGTAAGGAAAACAGTTTGAATTGTAAATTCTAGTGAAATTATAGAAAGTATTTACAAATCAGTTGTTTTATTTACAAGTGAAATATTAATATATACCATTTACCATTGTTACTGCAAACAAAAGTACACAAACTATTTTAAAATGATTCTGTGACAAGTTTAGGTGAATATTAAAATATCAGTCATAAAAAAAATGTATGGACATAAATACATTTTCTTAGTAGCCTACTACATTAGAGTTATGAAATAAAATAAAATTAAGGAATGAAGTACATTTTATTAATTTTCATGAACTCAGGTAGTAGATAATTTATTTTGTATAACAATAGACATAATGACCTTTATCTTATAATAGTTTCTCAGTTTTCAATGAACTCATTCGCGATTGTTCATATGGGGTCTTCTCCTAGCCTCAACAATCGCCTATCTATCCACACCCTCATCATAAGTCTATTAACATAATATATGTGTTACTTTAAAGGTTTACACAGGTGGTTTGTTCATAAATGTAGTATCCTGAACTAATTGTATACAAATAACACATTAAAATTAGGCTTGGTGTAAAGTATCTGACCTATTTGTTGAGACTTGTAGAAAATATTCCTTTATTTACAAGTGCTTGTAATCTACAAGTATATTTGTGAAACCACAGACCCCACAGGTGTCATATTTAAATTTATTCAAAGAAAATAGGTTATTAGTGTTTTTAATAGGTATTAATAAACTCCATCAAATTTGACAGCTGAAAATAATCTGACCTGCCGTATGAGTAGATTGAATTATATTTAGTATGTTATCTTGCTCTCATTTAAATTTTACCATTAAAATTGGAATGTACACAATACATATGTAATTTATCTTTCAGCAGAAAGTTTAATAGTTTGGTCAAACCCTCTTTGAAGCTGAGTGTGGTTCTTGTCCATCCTTCCGAGATTTTTTCTTTCTTCTAAAACCCTTATCCATCCATTACTTTCCATCCCGTTTTTCTTCTCATTCGATCTAAGAAAAGCCAAATAGAATAAGATTAAAAAAAGAAGTGATGTTATTCGTTGCTCAACCCCCAGAGGGCTTTGTTGGTGCAATCACTCAATGTCCTACAATATGTCGGCAGTGCTACTCTTTGTTTCGTCGGGAATTCTTTGTTTCTCGTGGTTTTATTGGCCTTTCTTCCCCCTATGCTCCTTTCTACCTACTTGTTTCTACCTTGTATCTATTGTCTTAGTATGTGTGTGCTTTCTTTCGCTTGATCACTCTTCAATAACACATTGTATCGAGTTATAATGTGTGAGTTCATTACAAGGGGCTATTAACAACGTTGCCTAATTGGTGGTTTCGAAATTATTTTGCAAAGCGGGTTGCATCTTAACTTGACACAGCTAGGCGCTATCACACTTATACATAAATTCGCAAAAGAGAGGGAAGAAAAGGGGTATATCCCATTTCGAGGTTTCTTGTCCCTATGTTGATAATACTTTTCCCTCTTCCTCTGACGAGTGTACACACTAACTCAACTAATTGAGCCTGAACAACATTGACTTGTATTTCAAAATTAATTTTTCTTTATTTCCTATTTTGTATATATACATATTTTTCCACCGAATTTTTTAATCTACTTTCTAGGAGCAAGATTCTTACTCGCCATTTTCGTAAATAAACAAAATAGTTGGAGTTGTAAAGGATCTCAAATAAATACGTTCTTTAAGATTTAAAAATAAATATTTTGTGACAATGTAAGACTATTTTTAAATCTATTTTGTTTTAATGTTAACTCTAAAAACCGACCGGATAAAACGTAAATACATGAACATGGGAAATCATATCTTGACTTGCCGTGACGTCATAGCTAGGCAACGTAAATAGCCCCGACAATGCATCGGCGAGTACGTGGACCACCATACAATGGCTATCTTGTCTGGTTTGTCATAGAAGATAAGGTTGAGGTTCGAATCCCAGTTGGTTGCGCTGAGGATAGTTTTCCCTCACGCGTTCTTCACTATTTCTATTTATCTACGTAATTGCTGTTAAATTAGCTTTAAATTCCTATTTTTCACATCTTCAACCCATTATTGTGAATTGAATATGTACAACCCAGTCATAAAGTAATATTTGGAGGGAGCGAAAAAGAATGAAAGGCCTATTATAAAAAATATTGAATTTTCCAAATTTTATTTCCAGCTTTGAACTCCCACATTATTCTACAATCTTTTCATAACCAACAATAGCCTATCATTGCTGCAAAACACTGATTACTTAAAAATGATAATACAATAGTCAATTAAATTAAAAATGACAACTTGAACACGGGAATAGAACCCATGACCTTTGACTATGCGTACCATCTCACTATTTGTCAGTGTATTGAGTCTATATGCGGTATCTGGTGAAAGTGTTGGCCACTCAGAGCTATCTACAATAGCAGTACTAGCTTCGATCTAGAACAGATACAACATCCAGTCCCCCGGCTGTTAATTCACTAATTTTAAAGGGTAAACCCACATTTCACCCATTATATATTTTTCGGCCACACCGGGAGTCGGATCCGGGACCCTTACGTATCTCAGTAGACACACACGCTACAAATTGATTTAAGTTGTCAGACACGAGACGAACTAGGATGGATCAGATTGCATTGATGCGCAAGGTCAAAGGTTCCTGGTTCGATTGATAAATTGTACTAATATAAATTTTAATTCATAAAAAATAATAGAGTTGTATCATGCTGATCGCAATAAGACACGTTTGAATTTTCTAAAAGAGATTTCTAACAATTTTCTGTTGTAGTCTACACTAATATTATAAAGAGGAAATATTTGATTTTTTTTGTTTGTAATGGATAAACTCAAAAACTACTGAACCGATTTTAAAAAAAAATTAACCAATATAAAGCTACATTATCAGCGAGTAACATAGACTATATTTTATTTTGAATTTTTTTTAAATTTAATTTATTCCTCATAAAAATGTCGATAGTCATTCATATTTTATGGTAGAGTCTATGATGATTCTTCAATATGTGTGTTGAAAATAATAATGAGGGGGGTGGGGAGGGGGAAGGGTCTAGTAATCAATAATCATATACCACTCAATGAAAGGGAGATAAAATAATAACTTTAAACCTGGCTTTAAAAATATCCTAATTCTGTACATACATATGTCTGGTTAATGTAGACACACACAATTTTAAGAAAATATTAAAAGAAACAAAGTTAATTAGGGTGTACTTACCTGAAACTAAGATAAACCACAAAAGAATATTCAAACTTTGCTGATTCAATTTTTATAGATAAAATGTAAAGCTTTTCTTGAGATATTTTCTTTCGAAAGCTCTCCCTCCACTTTTCACCCCCGAACTCCGAGTTCTAGATGACTGTGAAACCCTCCGTCTTTCCCCCTCTCCTAAATGTCAGTGAAGTAAATATATTTCGTGCTCAGTGGTTGGCGACAATGGACCGCAGCGTGCTCGCAGGAGCAGAAGTGAGCCTTTACAAAAGAGACAATGGTAGCACAATAGAGCTACTTCAAAACTGAACTAAAGCAGATATACAGTACTTCACTTCTTGTTGCAAACATTGTCTATATGGTGTTCTATACTCCATGTACAGTATAGAGTTATTCTTTGCTTCATTCTGTGAATATTGTATTATGGTGCTCTAAGCTCCACGTACAATAAGCCGTTATTCTTTACTTCTTTCTGTGAATATTGTATATGTGATATTCTCCATTCCATGTACAGTATACATTTATTCTTTTCTTCTCTTTGTAAATAGTGTTTAAATCGTGCTATATACCTCATGTAAAGCCTACAGTAATCTTAATTTATTTTTATCGAATCTCGTTCAGGTGAACTGGGGGTGATTTTCCCTGAATGGTTTTCCACTCTCCCTCCCCGCAAATGAAGGCTAACTTTTTATATATTCAACCTTCCCAATTCCTAGCCCATTAGAGTTATTTGTACTTAAGCGTATAGCCCGAACGGGTAGTAAGACGTGGTGTTAAGTGAATGAATAGTGAATAAATATAGTTTTATACTCCAACTAGAGCCTACAGAAATTCTCAACATGTCATATGGACATTGTCTACATGGTGATATATCATCAATATATTCTACAGTTATTCTTTATTTCATATAGTTTAATACTGTCTACATGGTATCTTCCTCAATGTGCAATCCACAGCAAAACTTCCCAGCTTCCTTCAAACATTGTATACATGTTGCTTTAGAAACCCAGTGCAGTCCATAGTAAAACTTTACATCTTATTTTAAAAACATGGTGATTTATATTATCTTTATGAGATGCCCAAGTAGGTATTTAAATACCTAGGTTTATATGATTAAGTGCTTATCTTCAAGTTATTTACTAATAAAAATATTAAAAACGTGCATCACAATAAAGTCTACGCGAGAAGAGAGTTTGAAGTCACAAAAAGATACTAATTCAGTCACAATAAGCTTTATCCATACTAAAGCGATATAATTGTTTAAAGCACATTAAATTGAGTGAATGAATGAGCAATAAACATAATTATGTCTAATAATTTCAAAAGTTGAAAGATTATATGATAAACATAGAAATTAAATGATAGTTTACTGTCCAAGACAAAAAGTATAGCTGTCTATACAATGGTTGGAAAAAATAGCGACAGGCTTCTTAAGGAAATACGTGGATTTTCCTGTATTAATAATAGACATTCCACTATCAGTATACATTATTGTATATTTTCCGTATGCTATGCTTTAAATCCATATAATCAACAAGCGAATATATATAAATATTTGTATATTTTTATATCGGCGTTTCTCTAACTCATCCCAATAACGGACCCCTTAATAATCGTATAGTGCACACGCATACCACCCATATTAATATACTGCCTACCTGTCACTTGTCAAAGCTGTCAATTATCTAATGAAAGTGTTTATCAAGCAGTAAAGACACCATACTTTGTTTTATATACACATTTTACAGTCCAACTTTCATTCGAAGAATCTTATTGACAGCTAGAAACGATACTAAATCAGCCTTTATGTCAAGTTATATGATTTGTCACTTTATATATATATATATATATTACTAATAAAAAGTATGAATAATGTAATCAAAGATTATTAAAGTGGACTTTTATTATGAGAATTGGACTGTAATAATTTTGGAACAAATTATGACTAAGTGAAGCTATAGCCTGTCAATATAGTGCTATTTTGATTTATTTTTACATTTTACTTTCTAATAAAGGAAATTATTGTAAGTGTGAAAATGTCAACCTAGAGATTGCTATGAATCCTTAAGTTATAGATAGATGCCCCATAACTACCATTACGTGCCATCAGTGGTTTGTGGACCACAATTTGAAAATAATTATTTTAGATCATCAGTGAAATACAATTAGTTTGAATTATTTAGGCCTATTCTAATTTATGTTTACTGTTCATTAACCAACACTTTAAACCTAAGGGTTCTAAATTTGACATTTGGGTAGTATTACAAGGGGGATAGAAACGAGTAGGCTCAGCATGGTTACAATTTGATTGCAATACATACATTATACAAATAGCTACTAGCTAAGCCAGTTAATATAAGATGTATAAAGGAAGAATTTAGAACCTCTTTCAAGCTATCTACTCGCAAACCTAAAGGGCAGAGACCATCGGAAGGGCCTAAACATAGATGGAAGGATAACATTAGAATGGGCCCGAAAAAGATATGATGTAGTGAGGTTGACTGGATATAAATAGTTCAAGGTAGGGATAGGGTGTAATGAGGTGTACTGGATAGAGTTATCTTAAGATAGGATAGGTTGTAGTTAGGTGGACTGGATAGAGCTAGCTCAAGATAGGGATAGGTTGCAATCAAGTGAACTGGATAGGAATATCACAAGATAGGGATAGGGTGTAATGAGGTGGACGGAAAAGAACTATCTCAAGATAGGGATAATCAAAATTCAAGTTATTTGTAAACTACTATAAAATGATTTATATTTGTAAAATAAAATATATTCTCATTTATCATTAAGAACTACTCCCAGATACCCATTTTAAAAACACAATCTTAAAGGTTATTTTAAAAATATCTCGTGACTACACTATCCCTAAATGAATTTATTTTAGATAAACCAACACTGTT
The DNA here is from genome assembly GCA_902151425.1 of Timema shepardi. Classification (NCBI taxonomy): domain Eukaryota; kingdom Metazoa; phylum Arthropoda; class Insecta; order Phasmatodea; family Timematidae; genus Timema; species Timema shepardi. Next base: position 127,390 of record CABFVX010001148.1, on the reverse strand, counting down.
ATCATGTAATATAGGATCCAAGTACCAGTTTTGAACAAAATTGTTGCAGCGATTTTCAAATAATTTCAATTCTTTTTTCAGAAATCAGCCATCAATCAACTATTATTAAGTTGTCCTTTAAGAAAAATAATTATATATATATATAATTATTTACATTTACATTTTTTTACATTTTAAATAATTATATATATATATATATATATAATTATTTAAAATGTAAAAATTAAATGTATATCCATTTTTAACCAGATCACTAGAGCAATTTCTTAAGATACTCAATATAATAATAATAATTAGCACCGCGTCTTACTACCCGTTCGGGCTGTACGCTTTAAGTACTAATTACCCTAATGGAATAGGAATTGGGAGGGTTGAATTAGAGGAAGTGAACCCACATTTGTGTGAAGAGAAAGTGGAAAACTATTTAGGAAAAACCACCCCCAGTTCACCCGACTCGAGATTCGAACCTCGATCTCCCCATCCTCAGCAGTCGAGCTCAACACGACAAGCGCGTTAGCCAACTACGCCACAGAGGCGGGTTACTCAATATAGACAATCTCTTAATTCATCAATAAACCACACCTGAAAATAACTTTCACCCAAAAAAGACTATACAGTTGTGTTTGTCATGTCAAACATTAAAAAAAACGTTAGAGTAATTTTTGAAATAATTTGTATTTTTGGAAATTTTTTACCATTAATCTACCATTTTACCCAAAATATAAGTATTTTGTAGTATTTGTAAAGCGATATAAATTTTTAACAATATCCTTTGATAATTTTTGAAAATTTATAGCTCAAAATAATCACTTATAAATAAATTACCCTTAATTTGTGGACTTGAGTTAAAACAAAAAAAAACATATAAATAACAAGTTTTATCAAAATCTATCCAACCTCTTTAAATCTGTGGCCAGGGACAGACAGACATGAGGACAGACCTAATTGTAAAATCCACTTTTTCGTTTCGGACACATATAACACGTAAAGATGTATCATACGCTAGAAGTCAAAAATGTTCACAAGCACAATACCTTCTCTTGGTAAAAGAAATTAAAAATTATATTTTATCATAATCTTAAATGAAAAGAATTCCATCTTAGTATATTATTAAAACAAAAATAAAGAATCAGCTCATGTACTGAGTGTACATCCTTTCCTTGGAGTCTCTTCCCATGTCCCGATGAGATGAGCTGATGATGATAGTGAATTATGGGGAGTGGTATCAGTAGAAATTCTTAAAACCTTGTCCAAGCCTAACTAATCAAACCTTTGTGGCTGTTAGGATAGTTCTCCTTTGGGAAAATTACCTTTGGTATTAGTCGAGAACTAAACCAGCGACTCTTAAGCTAGTAGCTAGATGCGCTGAACATTATACCACAGGGCCAATTGTATTATGTAGTATATTGTATAGAAGAGTAGTGCCATTGTCACTGACTACTAGTTTTAAGGCTGCCACTAGGTTTTTATTACTATTATTATTACTAGCACCGCATCGTACTACCCGTTCGAGTTGTACGCACTTACGCTAAAGTGTAATGGTAGGGTGATTGTAAGATGAAATGGAGGACCTACAGTTTAACGTGGAATCCGAACCACGGTGGAGGCTTGGCATTCCACACATTCACAGGTTGTGATTAATACACATCTGTGTTAGAGGTGGAGGAAGGGTTTTGGCTATCAGATAAATCTGTGCCGGGGCCCGAGTATTGAACCCCGGACCCCCAACACAGAAGTCTGACACCTTACTCCTAGACCACCAGGTCACCTGCTACCACCTTGTTAGTTTTCCTTCACGCAATGATGGTGAATGTCGAACAAATAACAATTGTAACCTGTAAAGTCTCCATCATTTACGAATAACATAAAAAATACAGTTTCCTAAAACCTCGATTTAAGGCCCAATTATTGCCTCAAATCTCACAATCTTTCCTTACCCTCTTTTAACTGGGGGGTATTACATAGCCACATACACCCCGTAGCTCTCAAATTAGCCCATGTCACCTGTAATCTTTTCTAATTTCAGAACTCCTATAGTTGGGAAATCCACTTTCTCACCCTCCTAAATATAGATGTCATGCGATGCGACGCTCCTGTATCTATGCAGTTATTCTCCTCTTAGACTGGACTGCAGTTGGGGGAAAGATGGGATGGGTGCTTTTCCTTAAACGAGGTTTTCCTCTCCATCCACGAAAATGTAGATACACTTCCTTTAATTTTAATCTTCCTCATTCCTAGCACATTAGTGTAATTAGTACATGTTCGTATAGCCCGAACGAGTAGTGTGTCGCAGTGCCAAAAATAAAATATATGAATCATCCCTTCACCATTAATGTATAATTACTTGGGGATAACTAGGACGGGTAGTAAGATGTGGAGCACAGAAAATATGCATATAAACAAATTTTTGAACTAAAGGGCAATTTAGGTTGTACGTAACTTCTAAACCCTGATTTTGGTTGGAAGAACAGTAGAGAAAATTCAAAACTATTTCTTTGTGGCCAACAATATTAACATTTTAGTAAATTATTTTGTGTTATTTTATAGGTATTGACAGTATTTATTGAAAGTGACAGATACAGTTTGCATGACTTGATGTATGAATATATTAAAATTGTTTTAGTAACTTTAGAAACTAGCTTTTACTGTTCTTCCTACCAAAATCATAATATATATTATAAACCTTCTACTTCTACTTATGATGTCGGACACCTTTATTTACAAACTGGTCCAATAAATTATAATATAATGAGGCAGCTGAAACATTTGTCAAGGTTGGCTACATGTAGAATGTAACTAGCTATCACGAGAGGGTTTGGTGTTCTCTTGCTTACGGGTGCATTGTGATTTTTCCCGATGGGCTTCATTTTATTTTCCCTTACCATTGCCTCAATATTTAATCAAGTCGGTTATAAGCGTAGCAGTTACCGAGCCCTCTAACTCTAGCGGATGCGTTTGTAGCTCATGAAATTATTCCCGCAGTAAACACGAGGGTTAATGTCGGGGTCACGTTCAATTCAAACGTTCACGTAGTTTAACGTAAAGGTTCTCTTCGTGTTTTTAAAAAGAAGCCATCACAATGCAGTTAAGGTGCGGCCGAAAGGAGCGTGAGTAATTTTACAGTTTTTATAGAATTTAAATTTTTTGGCCAAAATAAATCCAATATTTCTACTGTAGTAACATAGAGTTTATTTTTCTGCACATGCTAATATCAACGGAGCTTGAAAATATATCAGGGGTGTCCTAGAATTTTGTCAACACTTTTTAAATACAGAGAAAATGTTTTGACAAAATTCCAGGACACCTTTGACCAATATTCAAGATCTGTTGACTTTAGCATGTGCAGAAAACTAAAATCTATGTTACTACTGGAGAAATATTTGATTTACTCTGGACAAAAAATTGCAATTCTATAAAAACTGTAAAAATACTTGCGTTGCCTTCTGCCGCACCTTAACTTAACGACATTGCCTACTTGGATTTTTGAAGCTATTTTGCGAAGCGGTCTGCATCTTAACTTGATGAACATAAGCAGTATCGCACTTTGACGCCAATGTACGAAATAGAAAGAGAGAGAATAAAATGAGAAGTTCACACTGAGAGGACTCTTGTATGTGTGTTAATAACGCTTCCCCTCTTCCTCTGACGAGTTTACTTAGTCACTTTAATATTTGTGCCTTGAAAACACTGACCTGATTTTTAGTTTTACCTTTTCCTTGTTTCCTATTTTAGATAGACATATGCTATCACAGGATTTTTTAATCTACATCCTGCCAGGAAGATTCCTACAAGCCATTTAATGATAAAGACAAATAGTCTAAGCTGTAGAGGATTTATAAAAGATAAGTTTATACCAAAAACTACTTAAAGATAAAAAAAAATATGACACTGTAGGACTATTTTTAGAATTATTTAAGACTTTATGGTTTTTTGTTTCAACGCTATATCTTTAAAACTCGTTGAATAAATCGAAAATTCATTATTATGTGAGATACCAGCTTAACCAGCCGTGACGTCACAGGTAGGAAACGTCCTTCACATCCACCTTAACTAAAGAGGCTATCCAGGGAAGAGCTTTCACGTAACGTGAACGTTAGAGCACGTGCTCTAGCTAGCCTATTATGTTGCGATCAACGTCAATAGGGCTATCTAGGGCTTCATTTGTGTGTTCAATATATTTATTAAATATGCTTTTAGTGAGGATTTATTCCATCTATAAATCATATTCTGAAAATTTAAAAATGACACATGGACACGGGAATCGAAATCGGGACCTTTGGCTCAGTACGCTAATGCTATAACCACTGAGCTATCCAGGAATCGTCCCGTGCCCAGGGTCATTATTCACTCATATTTTAAGGCAGATTCCATTATGGACGTGTGGAAATCGTCGACTACAAATGTATGCTTTTATTAAGGTCACGAGCTACCAGATAACTCAGCCACCTTCGACTCGGTAGTTGGCTTTTTGCTGGCACTTGTACAGTTATTATAATTGTAAGGAATGACCCTGGGCGTGGGACGATTCCTGGATAGCTCAGTGGTTAGAGCATTGACGTACTAAGCCAAAGGTCCTGGCTTCGATTCCCGTGTCCAGGTGTAACTTTTCAGAATCGATATATTTTGTCGGTGACCTGGTGGTCTAGGGGTAAGGTGTCAGACTTCTATGCTGGCATCCGGGGTTCAATCCCCGGTCTCGGCAAAGATTTATCTGATTACCAAACCCTTCCTTCACCTCTGACAAGACATCTTGTGAATGTGAGGAATGCCAGGTCTCCACCGTGGTTCGGATTCCACGTTAAACTGTAGGTCCTTCATTTCATCTCGCATTCACCCTACCATTACACATTAGCGTAATTGCGTACAACCCGAACGGGTAGTAAGACGCGGTGCTAATAATAATAATAATAATAATAATAATAATATATTTTGTCCGCGTCTCGCGAAATCTAAAACGTCATAGCCCTTGTTACACTTTATTTTGTATATCCAGTAAGTCTCTATTGCAAGTACTTACAGCCTAATCATCCCTAAGTGATTGCGCTACATTTTAGTGGCAATTTGTTTTCAAACAGTTCAAATCGTTGTCTGTATTTTCCTCGAGCTGTTACGTTAAGTTACTTAGATTGTGATCAAGCGATAGTTTCTTTGCGTTAAGCAAAATGTTAATTGAACGTTACTTAACGTGAGCATTAATTTGTTCATGATCCCAGTTCCAAACTGGTATTGACACTGTGGTTTTTCTATCCTCACGCCACGATATTTGGGCAGACTTTTCCTTAAGCTAATATTTTGATTTTATATATATAGTATTTATTTATTTTATTGTATGGCACATTATGACCGGGATGGACATGACATCCAAGTTCGGTCTCTTGTACGTATACTATTAGCTGCTCTGTTGGCACAGAACGTTGCCCAGATTAAACCATAGGAGGTTGTCTACACGTCGTACTCGCAATGAGATGATGTGATGACAGTTAGTATAATGTTGTGGAGCCGAGGTGACTCTTAACCTAACTTAAGCCCAATTTACCAAACCCAGGTGACAATTGGGATAATTTCCCTAGAGGCGATTGGCCCTTTTCATTTGGCGCGGAAATGTAGGGCCATGGGAACAAACGGTTATCTTTAAGAATTTTTATTGTTTTGCCATTTTCTTTTCGGAAACGGTTTGTTCAAGAATAGAAGCGTATTGATTAAGTTATACTTTTGATACACACACCTCTTTTATAATTCTAACAGTGATCAAATATCGATACAATTGATATTTTTCAATAGAAAACTGCCGGCTTTATAACAAAAAATAAAAAATGGAACAATTGATAAATATCGATATATTATTTTAGAAGGGGCGTTGAAAATATTAACACAAAAATCTCACTCATTCTCGAGAAAAATAATATTTACAAACGTGTGATTTTTCCGGAAGAACTGTCCACCATCTATGGTTTACGTGATTCATCTGTTCTTGTTGTTGCGGAAGGATACTTTGATCGGATGTGAAGCCACACCATTCCTTACACCCTCCCACCCACCATCCAACAAAATAGGTTTTAGACTTGCTTTCGACAGGGCCAAGGGCCTTAATGGAAATATACCCAAGGTGTCACTGGGAATCGAGCACGGGACACCGAAGCTTATAGCGAGTGGCACCGACCACTACACCACGAGGGTGGTTTCCTCTAATATTTAGTCGTCAATATAACTAGACCCTACATTGGTGGGCACGCAGGCTAGCTGTAAGGCTTTTATAATTTGGTTTGTTGGTGATAATGAAATCGAGACTAGAATCCCGCCTGGCCGGGTGTCATGAGAGTGTTTTGAACAACTGTCCACCCATTTGTCAAGTTGTTAAATATACTGGGGCTATGTTTGACTTTCTAAAGTATGAACAAGGCATTTTCTAAACTCTAAAGCTTCACTCTTGTTATAGGCTACAATGTTGTTGATGAATATATCCGGGTTTGTACTATAATTCCCTTTCCTTCTACATCATGTCAAAATCCTACTAAATATAAGTCTCGTGTTTGTAGTACCTGTTACACTGTTGCACGCAGCTCCACCCAGATTGCAAGTAGACAACAAAAGTCTGAACCTATTTTCCAGACTGTCGGCGCGGCTAAAAGGAAGCCTATAAGGTACATACATAGGTTCCACAGTCAGCCTGTTTGTAAGATGCCACTCTTTTTTTTTTGCACAGAAAAAAAAAATACGCGAGGGGGAAAAAAAGTTCTACAAAAAGTCCAAGCAAGCAGAAAGGGAAAAAAATACCTCTTTGGTGCCGACAGCAGGTCAGTTAGGATTCCGTCTGCTGCCATCACGTGACACACTTACAGTTTGGTGATGAGGAGATGGCTGAGTTATGGATGCGGGGAAGGAGGTAGGGAGAATCTTGCACCCTTCCCTCCTAACCTCTTTGTCAATCATTTTGTCAGGCATTACGGCTGTCCAAAGGTTGTCATCGTATCTACTGGGAGAGAATTCGTAAAAAAAAATATTGGTAAACAGTCAAATTTTCATATATATGACAGTTTAAAAAATTGCAAATCAATTTTTACGGTACAAATTAAAAAATCAAATTATATTTTATAGTGTTATTTTGTAGGTATTGATAATATCTGTCAAAAGTGACAACTTCATATCATATCACTTGACGTATGAATACGTGAGATTAGATCTACTAGCGTCTATGTGAATATTAAGGCTCTTGCTTGAAAATTGAGCTACCTTGCTTAGTCCCACTAGGGTAATGAGACCATTCATCCCCGATTTACGGGGACAATCTTAAAATTAATCTTATGTCTCGAACTGGTTTTGTTCCCAATTTCTTAGATAAATAATTTAAACTTGAAATTTGTTTAGATTAGATAAATAAAGTCAGTTGCCAAAAGGTTTAGATGTAAAATTGGGCAAAAATGAACATCATCATTACAAGCGACGAGTATTTCTCACAAGCACATAATTTTTTCTTGACTTTTTTCTCCACCTGAACGGAAGCTAGTTCTCTATTTTCATGTATTGTTTCATATAAATTAAATTGTGTATATTGTAACATTCCAAACAGTTAATTTATTGACACCGTCCAATAGCACGAGTGTACAAACTGGGCTAAAAGTAGTATTTTAATAGCGTTTTATTAGCAACTATCTTCTCCAGGCTTTCGTAAATCATTTTAGAGTGGTTGTCCCTGAAAATGACACTATGATATAGTTTATAATATAGTGTCATAATATAATCAGTCTAGGTAAGACAATCGCCATTTAGGGTAAACTTAATTTATATGTACAAAAGAAACATACTATTATTGATTTATGTTTGATACACTTTGGATTTGTCAAAATAGACTGTCATTTTTGTAAGAAACTTATACAGGGTTTACTTAAATTGGTGTCAAAAAATGTAGGTGCATACTCCTATATACGAAACAGTAAGAAAAGGTTAATATAAACATGGGTGCAAAAACGCTTAGTTTCTAAGATAGGTCAAATTTTATTTTTAAATTTATAAGTAATCAATAGAAGAAGTAATGCAATTAAACAAGACCAAGTTTAACAGAAACAAACAAAAACACAAGACAGAAAATGTTGTTACCAAAATGTTAGGAAAACAAATTGTGTCCTGCTTAGATACACCCTCTGAATCTACGTTCCATGCTTTGTCGTACCCTGTTTGATACACCTTACGTATTTACTCACATCCATTTACGATTTGCTCTCTTAAAACCTCAACATCAGGCACAGGAATGGCGTGAAAAATGAATTTAAGTGTCCCCAAAGATTATATATTGGCTTCAAATCAGGGGGTCAAATAGGCCGTTTAATGGATCCCCCAAAACCAATTCCATGTTTTGAAAAAACCCTTTAACAATCAGATTAAGTGTTTTAGACCAATTCTTGTATTACATTTTCTTAACGATTGGGCTATGGGAATATGACCCTAAAATATTTGATAACGATTAAAATACACACCGTATAGGGAAGTAGTGTTTTTGTGTCGAGATTGGCGCATGCGCAGGGTAAGCGAACACGCTTGTAAACGCGTGGTTTAATGCAAAGTTTTTTTTAAATATTATTATTTATTTTTATTCCTTTTTTTTTTGTGACAATGGAGTGTTTGAAAGACGAAGTAGTAATACTAATACAGTCCATCCAACGTAGGAGTGGTGGAAGCTGACATTTTATTGCAGACATTGTTCGAAAGTTATTTATGTTAACCTATGTTTAAATAATCGGGTTTTTCTTAGTAATAATATTTTTGGATACCCGAAAAAAAAAATTGATAGAGCTCCGTAAAAATGGTGAGGTGCGATCAAGAGAGAAGTGCCATATAAAGATGAAATCAAGTACTTTTTCCTTTGATAGTTTTTAGATATGATTTACAATGTGTTTGAAAAGCCAAATAAAACGAAATTGTCTTGTTACACGAAATCCTCCTATAAAACGAAATAATACCGCTTTTACAAAAAGAAAAAACTTTAGTTAAACACGAAATTAATAAGAAATTCTTCACCTCTGACTAGACATCTTGTAAATGTGGGGAATGCCAGGCCTCCACTGTGGTTCGGATTCCACGTTGAACTGTATGTCCTTCATTTCATCTCACAATCACCCTACCATTACACATTAGCGTAAGTGCGTATAACCCGAACGGGTAGTAAGACGCGGTGCTAATAATAATAATAATAAGAAGAAGAAATTAATCCGAAATTTTGACCATGCTGTATATTGATTAGTATTTTGTTGTAGTGTAAGCTAAGCTAAAATGTGAAATATGCAAACTTGACAAAGAATTTTAAAGCAAATAATATATAAGGTTTCTATGGTAAATTTTAATTTTATATGCATTGTCTCAATATGTAAATAATACTTAAACACCTCAGATAATATGTAATTTTGAATAAACATGAAATAAAATCGAAAATTGGGATTTAAAAAACAAAATTTAACTGAAAATGAAGCAATATTTACGGGGCTCTACTAATTGAGGAATGTTTGATTGATACGCGTGTCATAGTAGGGGTTGGATGTCACTTATCAAATACTTTAAAAATTATATAATGGCGGAGAGGGGGGGGGGACAAGTTGATACACGTTGCCCATTACTCTTTAATATATTATTATTTCTATTATTATTATTATTAGCACCTCGTCTTACTACCCGTTCGGGTTGTACGAACTTAGGATAATATGTAATGGCAGGGTGATTGTGAGATGAAAATGGAGGACCTACAGTTTAACGTGGAATCCGAACCACGGTGGAGGCCTGGCATTCCACACATTCACAAGTTGTGATTGATACACGTCTTGTCAGAGGTGAACTCTTTAATCTAGTCAAAGAGTATATTATAAGGGTAATGCAAGAGAGAGTAGAGAAAGGGCAACACTAGACTGTATAATTCAGCTATCAGGAAACAAAGAGGATTTAGCTGTTTGGTAATAAAAGTCAACCTCATTGGTCTTGGCGTAAAGTGCTCGCCTCAGGACACGATGTTCATAAGTTCATAGCCCAGCTGACGTAGCACAACTTCCTTTGAAGGAGAAATAAAGCCGTCGGTCCCATGTCGATTGTGGCATGTAACAGAACCCTGAAAGGTATGTGAAAATTATATAGGCTTTTTTACATTCTCTTTTGGAATTTCAATGGGAAAGACAACGAGAAACCACCATACTTTCTGAACTCCTTTGGTACATGGGATTTTTACCAGATGGTTCAGGCAGCACTAACCAGCCGAAGGGTTGAGTGCATGCCCAACCCTGAAAGGATGGAAATCATGAGCACGATTCGGTAGCCGCATGGTATATGGCGCTACTTTCAGAGGAGATTACAGTGCCGATGATGGGGAGATCAAGGTTCGAATCTCGGTCGAATGTATTGAGGGTGGTTATTCCAAAATGGTTTTCCACTCTACTAAAACTTCCTGCCCCGTTTTGTAAAATTTACTGGAAAATGTCTCATTTAGGAAAAAAGTCCTTAGAAAATGGCCAACTAGCCTTATTTAAATAAAACAAATGTAATAGATATATTTCAAATTTTAAGTCGGCCGCCTCGATCAGCGATAAAGTATGAATCGTTGTAAGGCCACGTGGTCTAAAATACAATGGTATGTGGAGTTTTATGGAACTACTTATATATCAACTATAAGTATATATTCCCTTTCGCCCTTCACCTACAACCACCCTTGTAAGGGGAAATAAAACTATGGGACTTCTTATTTAAAGCTTAAAGGTAAAAATGAAAGCTAGCAGCTAGTTCTCAAATACTCATCTTTAGATTTTCTGTTGGGGGCCTATCAAAAAATTACTGTATTTGTTAGAAGAGGCTTACTATAGAACCCTTTTTCAACAAACCTAGTCTCTTATTCCCGCAAAAAAATGCTTAGAAATTCATTGAAAATGAGCTATCACACTTTTTTTCTTCTATTAATAAAACTCAAACTATTGGACTCTTATGGACAAAAAGCCATGTTGGAATATTTCTGCTTTATTTTCGTGAACTACGTATATTTTATCATAATGCATCGTAGAACTAAATATTGTGTTAGAACTGAACCTCTGCGCGGAAATTAGTCCTTTTCCGTGGCATCTACCTTAGGTTTTATACTTAGGTTTATTTGTCCTAAGGAAACATTATCAAACGAGTTCTAATAAAGAGATAACAATGAGTCCAGTCCTCTTCTTACACTCAGGTATTGATTGACTACAGCGCTTGATGGGTGAATTTTTCACTAATATCGGGTCTGCTGCAACCTAATTGCATATTTAGGATTTTCCCAGCTTTAGGATATTTAGCGAATGTTTTTAAATATATTTTTTAATTGCAAGAAAATAGTAATATTGTACTATAATAATGAGTGGATGTTTTTGCAATGTTCAAATAAATAACAGTTTCATATTCTGTATTTTTGAAACAAATTACAGGCTATGGATATGCAGATTATTTATCTAAATTTTTCAGGTCACTATAGTCAATGTCTAAATTTTGTTTTTAAAACTATAATTATATTTTAGAACATATTTTGACTCATTATAGCTTGTTTTTAAAACTATAATTATATTTTAGAACATATTTTGACTCATTATGTCAGTTTATTTTAATTTTTTAAGAATATAAATAAATGCATTTCACAAGTAGTATTGGGGTTGTTGCGATCCCAGTAAGGGGTGCCGTAGCCCCCAGCTAATCCCTATGTTGCGTACCTCCCCCTTCCTCGTCTCTCTCTCTTAAGTCCCTTCTCCCTAGCAATAATATTTACGGTCGTGGACCACTAGCCATCACTTCCCTATTATCCGAGAACTTGGAGAGCTCTTGAAAAGGGCCCCAACACAACCCCTGGGACTCGAATCCTCTTCGTTTCCTTGATGGAGCAAGTCTTTATGTTCATTTGACATAATGTCCGAGGTCGAACAGGTAGAAAAACAAACAAGGCTGAAGGTGAAGTGGACGAAACAGAAGCAGGTAGGCTACTGTAGACATAGAATTGCCATCTTTTAGTTATCCCCCCCTCCTTCAAAGTGCTTTATATTTAGAAACATATTGGTAAGAATCATGTGTCGGAGTCCGACAAAGGGTAAAGCCGACAAATGCATTTACGTGCTCTTTCTCGTAGAGTTCTGAGAGTAGTTTCCAAACAACGTATATACACAGATATGTTATTAAGGTTGATTGGGAAGGGGATTTATTGAAAGCAGTTATTTATAGTTTTTATTAAAAAATAGGTTTTTGGCCAAAATAAATAAAATACTGCTCTGTTAATATATTTAGTTTAATTTTATACACATGGTAAACTTAACAGTTCCTGTATACCCCTCACGAGTGTAGTGACATTTGATTAAGACAATTATTTTTAAAAAAAGAGCTTTTCAATATGATAATGACAAATATTCAAAATCATTTGATTCTACCATGTGTAGGAAATTAAACTAAATGTATCTTCTGAGGCAACATTTTATTTGTTTTGGCCAACAATTTTTTTTTTTTTCGGAAAGCGTCGTTGAGTTTTTTTAAAATTCTAAGCTCAAAATTTATACTTTTTAATTGATCAGAAATCTTTTCATAATTTTCACCTACATTTTGTTGAACCGAATATTAAAAATATCAAACAAATTTACAAATAATGCGAGATTTTTAAAAGCTTGTCTTTTTAAAAAAAATTAATCACTAAACACGCAGCTATGAACACCAAATGACAATTAATTACTCGCTATCCGCCTTCAGATATAAGATTGATTCGAACCAGAAACACTCCCGAGGGGATAAACTATAAATTTACAATTTTCAAACAGGGAATTGAACGATATACCTTAGACCTCATGAAAAGAAAGCGGTAAATAGCTTCAAACAAAAATCGTGAAGGACCTTAAGTCTGTAATTTACGCGTAAAACTACTCTTGAGTTCTGACAACATCCGGAAACCGTTGAAAATATTATATATATATATATATTTATATATATATTTATATATATATTTATATTTATATATATATTTATATTTATATATATATTTATATTTATATATATATTTATATATATATATGGGGCAACCAACATTGGCGAAGTGTCAGTGAATTCACCCTTCAGACAAAATTGACACTCTATCTGATAAAAGTGATAATTAATTATACAACACTTGCTTTGACAACTTCATGAAAATAGAGTTAGTGGTTTTTAAATACGCGATAAGGTTTTTATATTATTATTATTATTATTATTATTATTATACTATTATCTATGAAAACCGATCAACACAGAATAGCACCACTTTTAAGGTTATAGCGCTTGGTTTCGGGTATATTTGGGCCAACAGGTTCGTCAAATCCAATAGGCCGGAATAGTGTTTTCGACCTTATGTGCCTCCAAACCCTGCCTTCATGTAATCTATGTCGATATGTATCAAATATAGAAACGAAACGATTCATTGGATTTTTTCAACCTTTATTTAATATAATTATGATATATGGAAACACACAAAAGAGTTTTTTTTTTTCATATATAACTAATATTAATTAATAGGATTAGGCACTGATGACTGATTTTCGGTATATTAGGAACATTTTCAAAAATGGCTCAAATGAGTCTGTTAAAAGTTTATCTGGGGAATATTTTACATGTTAAACAAAAATGTAGAATATATTTTCTTAAAAATTTATATGAAGCTCATTTACAAACAATTGACTTTAGAAAATCTGATTTTTTTTCCATCACCAATTACAAATTGTCTAGGTTATATGCCTATGTGATAATTACTCTAAGTGAATAGGTATGAGGAAGGAGGCATTTTATATATAATCTACCAACATTTTCAGGGAATGAGTGTGGGAAACCATTTAGGAAATATCACCCTTAGTAGAACCGACCAGGATTCGAGCACAGATATCCCCATCAACATCGGGCTGGATTAGAGTGAGAGTGATGCCTTACACCAATCAAATACTGAATCGGATGGAAAATTTGAAATTTTTTGAAATGGCTGCAACCATTTAGTTCAAAATTTATATCTAAAGAATGTTTTATTGGATTGTCAAAATGTTATTTTCTGGAAAAAAATATTTATAAAGTATCCACGAATGTATCGTACCAAATTATCATTTCTCGCCCTACTCCTCCTTCTTGGGGTGCCAAATTTCGTAATGAATAGTTTCTACCACACGGGTATGAGATAAACACGATGATGTACCTCACCCACTATAGGATTCACTTATATTAATTTTCTATTTTTAGGAATTTAGTTTAATAATTCTTCCAGTTTCAGTTAATCCGCACTTTTATAATTAAAAATGCAATATTACAACAACATAGTTCCTGCTTGTTTGGTGAGCCAACGTGGAGTGACTCGTAGAAGCTTTGTCAACTTCTAATATCCCCTTACCCCTTTCCCTCTCTCTATGGTGTAAACCAACCAATAAGAGAGCTCTTGATTGGCTGAAGTTTTGAAAGCTAGCTTCTTATTAGTTGTCTAATATCTATTTGAACTAAAACCTGGCTGAATCATTACCGTATTTTAACATCGAATGGAAGAAAATATTGAACAAAGGATGGTGCAGTTCTCATTATATTTAAAGCTACTTTTAAAAATAACTTATGGGTTTAGATCACATTCAAATAAATAATAATTAATTAAAATGATATTAATAAAGATATAACTTGAATCTAGAATCTTGTATGAATGTAATATCCTTCAAATTCTCCTAGTCATTCGTGGACAAAGCATGAAAGGAAATTTACATACAGTTCTTTAGTCATAAGAGATTAAAAAAATAAAATACACTTCATCCATGGCTTTCAAACAAATGAGAGTGGCCCAGAATAAGGTCATTACAATATATTTTAGGTATTCCTAGCATACAGATCTAAAAAACATGTGTAAAAGAATTTTTCCAAGATTTAGTGACCTCTTTCACATCAGGGATCTTACTTAGTAAATAATTTAAAACTATTTTTTTTTTACGAAATACATAATTGAGTGAAATTCAAAGGTTTTATGAAGGGGAGATAAAAAGTAATTATTTGCCTGTAATCTTCATGCAATTATAGTTTTAAAATTTTCAGAAACTGTACAACATATTACGCAAATAAACTACATGTTCTTAAGTTCTGTATTATTATTAAAGTGTATGCCTACTAGTTTGGAGTGCCTATATACAGTACGGAGGCCTATAACGGTTTGTCCAAAATAGATTATTTTTCAATTCCTTTGGATAGAACTTAAAATAATGTTTTATAACATAAGTGGATAACTCCAGGACACTATTACAATAATAGTGAGCTATGAATTGGTGCTTGTTTTGGCGTGTTATGTTGTACAGTTTCTTAGAAAAATGTAAGTGTATTTACAATAGTATGGGGAGTGTGTATAAAAGATTCAATTCTAGATTACAAAGTCTACACAAAATTTAGTTTAGTAAATTTTATATTTTTATAGCTTTAATAATAAAGGTTTTAGATAACGTAGGTTGTGGCAGTAAAATTATAACTTCTTACTTAATAAAAAATTCATAATTATTATGGGATGAGGAAATATATCTAATGATCATAAAATTTAATATAGTTTCATCCAATTGCACGCTGTTGTTACTTTGATTTTTTGATACTTATAGTTTCATGTGTTCGCTAAAATTACAATATATTAAATTTTTTGTTATTGTGGTTTTTATTAGGGCCTATAGGTATTTTATGCCCACAAAAGTGTTTTGTGATGAAATGAATGCATCAAACTCTAAACTCACAAATACTACAGGACCCAACTAAAGCTGGGTTCAACATTTTCGGTGAAACCCTGACAGCAAATGTAAAAGGTATTTTAGGATAATTTTTAAGGGTTTTAATATTATTGTATTACAAATCTTTTGTTTGAAATAAATGTCGAATCAAAATTATTTTTTCAAAGAAAGAACATTCATATTCAATGCATATTGAGAGACTTTGATCTTGAATAGGAACCAAAATATGCCCGCTGAGACTTTATAAGACATTTTAATCACTTAAATAATATATGTGGAAGGTAAAAACAAAGGTCAAAAGCATCCGCTATAGATAACAGAAAGTGTTATCTGACATAACACACATCCGTGGATACATAGATTAAAGCGTCAGTCCCATCTGGTATATCTTGTTCGTGTTAGGGAGATCAGGGCTTGAATTACGTCCAAGTTTAATCACTACTGAGATTTTTTTTTCAAAATAGTGTTTACACTCTCCTCCCCACGTGATTGCGAGCAAATTTGATCTAAAAGCAAACATACTCATCCATTTAGTATAGATATGGGTGTTTACCGGTCCGGTATGTATGACATTAAATAATCAAGATGTAAACATGTAAACAAATTTTGAACATTACAAACTCTGTGTTTTTTTGGTCACCGACTCTCACTTTTCACTTCCCATTTGGGCTATTCATAAGACCAAAAAAACAATCCCACATCATCTTAATATGCTTTGAACTGATCCTATCAAAACATGGCTTTATTTGCAAGAGGACGTCTAGATCTAGGTATATAATCTTCTGCTTTAATCTGATTAGTGCAATTTTTGGCGTGAAGCGTTGTCAATTTTTTTATACTCTAAACTAAAAATTTAAACTTTTTAATTGGTCAGAAACCTGTTGATAATTTTCGCCTACATTTTGTTGAAAAAGATATTAAAAATATCAAACAACTTACTAAATAATGCAGGATTTTTAAAGATTTTAAAAAGTATCTCAGGCTTAACAAGTATTTTTTAAATTAATCGCTAAACATGCAACTATGAACTCTCAATAACAATTAATTAGGCTACTTGTTATCTGCTTTCAGATATAAGCTGGCTAAGGGATAAATTAGGTTGCATTTGAGGAAAAATATACCCACATTTGCGTGAAGAGAAAGGGAAAAACCATTTCAGAAAACCCTCTCGAATACACCCGACTGGGATTTGAACTCCGACCACCCCGTAACGATAAGCTATATTTGTTGCGAGAGAAACACCTTAGACCATTCAACCACCGAAGCGGATAAACTTTAGTTTACTAGTGGTAAGACGGGACGTGATTTAGTAGATTGACGCAGTCTCCAACAGTTAAAAAAGATTGCATCAAACCAGTAAAAAAAAAGTACAAAACATAAAATTAACTTAAAGTGAGTGAAAACATAAACTAAACAACCCCTTCCCACGGACCAATGATTCGTGATAATGACGTCATAGTGACCCAGTGAGAGAACTGGTGATCCACACCAACACCACCAACATGACACAAATAATAATAAGAAATGAAACATTAGTTAAAGACGAAAGAGACGCCGCCATGGCAGGCTGACCTTCAGATCAATTAAGACGACCAATTAAAGCTGTTAATGTCACTAAGCTTACTCTATATCCCTTTCTTTCTCTCTCTAGTTGGCGTAGCTCCGTTGTATTTCTCTCCCCTTATCTTCACATCCCGTCCACTCTATTTTCTCTATGTTTTTATTTTATCTTTTTGTCGTGTAAGCATTGTCGCAGCAATCAACTGGTCGAATCACGCCATATTTACATTAATGTACAGTACAACTGTTTGAATATAGTGAATTCACGATAACTATGCTTTTTATGGGTGTTAAAAATAGACCCAGAAATAGTTACACATGCATTCACCTCAAAAATAGGTTTAACCACCTTGACAATACATGTGAAATCACATTTTCACAGGAATGAATATTTAGAGAATACACACATATTTTTCCTTGTCAAAATTAATAGCATTTTACTATATAATATTGATTAAATTAGAAAATTAAACCTGGATACGGTAATAGAGCCCGGTACCTTTGGCTCAGTACACCAATTCTCTACCCACCGAGCTATCCAGTAATCGTTCCATACGCAGGTACCATCACAGACTCTGCCTTAAAATATTATTGGAGGGTGACCCAGGTCACGGGACGATTCCTGGATAGCTCAGTGGTTAGAGAGCACAGCGGTGGTGAAAAAACCTCCGTGTAGGCCTACAGGTATTTGTCTATTGTGTGGAAGGAAAGTGGAAAACCATTTAGCGAAAAAAATAATCTCAGTGCACTTGGTTGGAATCCAAACCCCGAACTCCCAGTTACTGTCAAACAAGACTATTGAAGCCTTGGCTGAGTACTTATCGATGCCCATTACAAGCCATGTGGTTTTTATTTAATTTTCATTTATTTGAGGTATTTAACGTGCACTTTGTGAACTGACTGATTATATCAGCACACAATTTATTAACTAACTTAAGCCTAGAGGAAACACACCATCCAAACCCCGGCCGTTAATTCATTACTGCGAAAGGTGAAAACCACTTTTCACCAATAATACAATTTTCGGCCATGCCAGAAATCAAACCCGGGACCCTTATCTCAGTAGACAGACTGGCTACCGACTGAAGGTGTCAGACGGCCATGTTGTTAAACGTGATATAGTTAAAATAAATACACAAACCTAGGAAATCATAATGTTAGTGTATCATAATGACATGTTTACTCATCTCCAATCTGAACGAATACAGGGTAAACTCGAACAGCGGGGTGATTGAGGGCAATAAACAGCTGACAATCAGGCTTGTCTCACAGTTGAAACTCGGAAGACAGATGGCAGCACTAGCGTCCGGAACCGACCAATTACCCTGGCTCAGTCGATGTGAATGACTATAATAGGAAAAGGAGGTAGTGAGCGGGAGGGCGAGAAAATGCAGCTTTACAAGGGAGCGCCATTAAACACTCATTATAGTCGTTATGAAGTGAATTACGCGAGCGTGCTCTCGTATTGAGCTAGGTCAGTGATAGCATCGTACGTCGTGCAACCTGTATCCGAGCCTTTACGCTACTGAGGGGCTGTGTTCGATACAGGTGTAGTAAGGGGGTTGGGAGGGTAGAATATTATCGAGTTCCGAGATTATAGGCTTACCTGTTGTCTAATAACACGCTCTTTAACATAAGGGAAACCAATATTGGGTGAACGATACATTTTTATTTAGTCAAATTGTCCTCATTAGGGCCATATGCAAATCAAATAATTACACTAATGTGTTAGATTTGAGGAAGGTGAAATTTAGAAGAGTATGCCTTAATTTGCGTGAGTGGAGGCAGAGTGACAATCCATTTAGAGAAGAGTACTCTCTGTCTACCCGACCAAGACTCAAACCCCAACCTCCCCGTCAACGGCAGTCTAGTCTCTGGTGAAATTGACGTCTTAGACCAGGCATGTCAAACTAGTAGCACATGGGCAACATGTGGTCCGACCCATGATAATGTGCAGCCCGCGGACTTTTTAATTAAACAACGTAAGTAATTAAGTAACTCGATTCTCTTAATATAAACGATGTAGAGATAACTAATTTGAGATTATGACATTTGGAAACTGTTCATTATTTGGGGAAATCGTGCAAGTGAGGTTGGTATACCCAACTTTAACTCTCAAAATATGCTAGGTTTTCTCATCATATATGTGCAATGTGTGTAAGGTCACTGCTTACGGCGCATAAATTATGAAACTTAATTAGAAACTAGGTTTAAAGCACATTACTCACACCTTTGCTGTAAATAAAAGATGCTAATTTCTACAAAAAATACGAAGTAAGTCTTGAATTTTATTTGCTTTTGAGTATCTTTTTGTAATAATGAAGGTTTTAAAATAAAAGTATTTTGTTAACTTACAGATGGTGACTTTTTTTTAGCACTGTGTCTTACTACCTATTCAGGTTATAATGCATATGTACTAACTAAGCTGATGAATTAATGATGAGGAAGTTTTAATTTATGGGAAGTGTAACCGCATGGAGGGAGAGTGAAAAACATATTTGGAAAAACCAGCTTCAGAACACTATACCAGGATATGAACGCCAATCTCCCTGTCACTTTTTTTTATGGTCGTATGGCATCTTTGACTACTAGCCGGTTTGGTGGCACAGAACGTTACCCAGGGTACTTCTATAGAAGTCGGGTGACCTGGCGGTCTAGGGGTAAGGTGTCAGACTTCTGTGCTGGCGGCCGGAGTTCAATCCTCGGTTGCGGCAAAGATTTATCTGATTACCAAACCCTTCCTTCACCTCTGACAAGACATCTTGTGAATGTGGTATGTGGGGAATGCCAGGCCTCCACCGTGGTTCAGATTCCACGTTAAACTGTAGGTCCTTCATTTCATCTCATAATCACCCTACCATCACACATTAGCGTAGGTGCGTATAACCCGAACGGGTAGTAAGACGCGGTGCTAATAAAAATGATACTTCTATAGAAGTTGTCTACACGTACCCACTATGCGATGATGTGATGATAGTGATTATAAATATGTAGAGCCAGTGATGATCTTAAATCTAACTTAGGCCTATAATCCGTAATTGTATCATTTAATATTTCATCACTGTTTAGTGTTAGAAAGTTCTATCAGGCCTTTATTTCCGTTAATGTTTAATCAGAAAAGATCCCCGTGAAATAGGGTTGATGTAACTTTACTATTTCTAGCCGACTGTATCACCGAGTTAGTTGATTGGAACTTGATGCACGCTCTTAAGACAAAGATACAGGATTAAAAACATACAAAAGTGTGATACTTTGCCATAATCTTTGGTGTTCCAATCCTAGCCATCCGTGTATTTACACTAGTGGAAGGAAATCATAATTTAAATTAGATGTGCCCGCATTTGCGTGGAAAGAGAGTGGAAAATAATTTAGGAGGATCACTTCAGTATACCCAGCCAAGATCTGAACCTTGATATTCCTAGCACCATCTTTCCATAATGAGACTGATGCCTTTGTCAACGTGTCCATCAGTGCAAGATTATTAAAATATTTTTTTATATCAAATATCATAATGTTGTGAAGTAAAGAAATATATGTAAGTTAAACATTGAACTACATTAAACATCATTCGCTAACCCACTTCGGTGGCCCTATGGTCTAAGTCGTCACTCTCACAATAGACTAGATTGCCCATGAGGGTGAGATTGGGGTGTGAATCTCGATCGAATTGACTGAGGGTGGTTATTCCTAAATGGTTTTCCACACTTCGATAGCGCAAATTCGGTTGCACTTCATATAAATTAAGTCTTTTCCATCCCAAATACATTTTAGCGTAGTTAGTATAGAGTAGGTCTTACGAGCTTGTCTTATTTTATTCGAGTCGAACTTAGCAAAGTTTTCTTTTAAAACTCCTGAGTTTGAGTTTAGATTCTTAATTTTAAAATGTGTATATTAAATATTTGTACATTTTAAAAGAAAAATAGTATTTAAAAAAATTCCTCAGTCAAAACAATCACCAAATGTAAAACCACGCCTTTAAAATGTGTAATTTTAAAAATATTTAAAGTTGAAAATACTGTTTTTAAATTAGAAATAACACCTTGGAATACATGATTTAAAACTAACAACACTAAAACAAAAATTTAGTTGAAAAAATATTTAAATGGTTTCAACAGTCATGTCATTAAATTAAAATTACAGTTACAATTAAAGAAAAAGTTTATAAAATTGACGTTTTATTAAGCTATATCCCCAAAATATGCCTCCGTTATTTTATTCACTCTGTAAGAAAACGTAAGCATCATAAGCAGTTAAAAATTTGAAATGTTTCATATTTCGTTTATTAGTCCTTGATCTAATAATTGCTTGCGCATGATTATTTCTTTTGTTCCAAATCCATTCCTCTATGCGCAGTTGAAATGCGTCATTTATGGGTTTTCGCTAGAAATTAATTTATCACAAAATGTATTTCAAATAAATTTTAATTGCTTATAAACTTTTATGTTCATACTAAAAATGAATAATAGAATGAATAAAATTATATTTCTAGTAGACAATATGTTTGATATTTATCAGTTTAATCGTAGACTTCCCAATCAGAGCTATGCCGATAAACATTGAATATTACCTTGCTAGATATTCTTTCTGGGAACTTTGATGAAATATTAAATTTTGGGTGAAGTGAAGAAGAGGAATTGAAAAAAAATAGCTGAGTTTCTCGAATAGATAAAGGATGACATACCAACACCGTAATTTCCAATGAAGGCTACTGTTGGCCTAATCGAGCCAGACTTGTAAATATCTCTCTCAACCCAAGCCATTTGGTTCTGTATCGCCTTTAATAAATTCAACACTATTAGTGTGTTAATTTTTTTAACCGTGTGTTTAATTATTTCTCAAAATATAATCGAAATATAAATAAAATAACTCGATATAGACCTACAAAGATACCACATTATAATATTTAAATTCAAATTCTATAAAATTGAGGAAGTAGCTTTGAATAATTAATTTCACTTAATATGCAATGTTTAAAACATTTGGCGTAGTCTGTAGACGATTCTTAATAGTTAGAGTTATCGACAACAGATCTAAACAAACTTGGATAGATACTATGTAACTCCTAAAATAATTTATAATATGTTTATGTTTATGTTTTGTTCTTCATGCTACCCGGATATTTAGAGTCTTTCATCTAACTTGATAATTCAGTTGATAACAAACCTGTCTGCTGAGCTAAGAAATATGGTTTCGATTATTGGTACGATCGAAAAATGTATAATTTATGAAATTGGAGATTTTCCTTTCACTGTGTAGAATATACTTTTATGGGAATAGGTGTTATGTCTATTTTAGAAGTAGGCTATTTTATAAGTCATATGTTGATATAATAAGTTCATTACATTAAATATCAAAGGTGACCTGGCGGTCTAGGGGTAAGGTGTCAGAATTATGTGCTGGTGACCGGGGTTCAATCTTCGGTCCTGGCACAGATTTATCTGATTACCAAACCCTTCCTTCACCTCTGACAAGACATCTTGTGAATGTGGGGAATGCCAGGCCTCCACCCTGGTTCGGATTCCACGTTAAACTGTAGGTCCTCCATTTCATCTCACAATCACCCTACCATTATACATTAGCGTAAGTGCGTATAACCCGAACGGGTAGTAAGACGTGGTTCTAATAATAATAATAATAATACATTAAATACCCATATAAAAAGTAATAAGTGTGACGCTTTAGGTTAAGTTTGTATTAGATATAAATTAACAACAAACTTTTTTTAGAAAAGTTTATTTTAAGTAAGTTACTTTAATAGAATATTTTTTTTATCTTCGCAGGCCCTATAGAAATGTTTTGCTCACATCTTATCTTTATGGCCATCTGGGCTATTTGAATCTACCTAAACCGATAGTTTATGGAAAATGAAGGTAAAACATAGAAGAAATGTACCTACATCTGCGTGGAGGGAGTTTGATAAATCATTTAAAGAAAAAAATTCATTTGGGGCTCTATCCTCGACATATTCATCACCGACCACGAGACGAGTCAATTTTGACGTTTAGTTCGTGGAAACAACAATTTAAAATTGTGTCTAAATGTTCTTATTTGACATGTTCAATTCTACTTCCGGTTTCTTTTGATGGTGCATACGATCCAGATGAAAGTTGTTTCCCAAAGTTTATCTCTCACCCTCTACCCAATAATGGTCAGAGGGTAGAGGCACGCGCCAACGCTGCTCCTAGCGGAAGTGACGTCAAGTATTGTCCAGCGCGACATTCAACTGTCAACACACCTGGGTAATTACCCCCACCCCTCCATCTTAGGTCATAGTATTCTTAACACCCCAACTCTCCCTCGTAAACTCCCTCTGAACAAAGACATACCACCCCGACCATAGCAACACTTCTAACAGTTTAGCACAGTTCCCGTCACTAAGGGTGTAAACCAGGGTTGGAATAAATAGTTTATTTTAATTTAAGTGATATATTTTTAATATATTTATTTATCACCGCGTCTTACTACCAATTCGAGTCATACATTTAAGTACAAATTACGCTAATGGACCAGGAATTTGGAGGGTTGAATTGAGAGAAAGTGAACACGCATTTGCGTGGAGGGAGAGTGGAAAACCATTTAGGAAAAACCATACAGTACTGTATTTTCACTAATATTACTATCTATCTCTTACTCTCCACAAATAAGCTTCTATATTTATAAATGGTAGGTCTATTGCGCCATTTACTGTACATACCCACATGTTAAATTTCATTGTATTCGCAACAGCTACTAAAAGCGCACAGGCCAAATTTGTGTACCTGCTTTGGAGTATATAAAAAGCACACAAACCCCTTTCGGTACCGCGTAGTCTAATGCGCTACTGTTGGAGTAGACTAGACTGCCATGACGGGGAGATCGAGGTTTGAATCTCGATCGGGTATAATGAGGGTGATTTTCCCAAAACTGTTTTCCAATTTTCCTCCACGGAAATACGGGTACACTTACTATAGCTATAACCTCTCCGATCCCATAAATGATTAGCGTAATTAGTACATAGGGGTATAACTTGAATGGGTAGTAATACAAGTGGCGTGGGAAAAATTACTCACGTCACGGTATTTCAATTGTGAAATGCAAACAAAATAGTGTGTTCTATTGGTTCTAAACGTGTCCCTTTTATTTCACTCAAGCTAGGCCACCCTCAAATAATTTTTATTTGTAAAAAACATTACCCAGATATCTATTTCGACTTAAATCTTCAAGGCCATCAACGATACTCCAAGATAATCTGAATGAGTTGATAACATTTTATATAAACGCAGATCAAAGATAGAACAGTGAATATAATTATTTACAAACAAATAATATTAATTTATCGTTTTATAAAATCAATTTAAAAAAAATCACCCATAGTGAAAAGAGGGGGTGGGTGCTACAAACTTGCCACGGGATATATGTTAGGCAAAATCAATAAACTATAACATGTTATTGTTCAACTTAAATATGGTTTTTAATATTTCCCTCGCCCTTTCAAATAACTTAATTAAATACACAACTATATGGTCATAATTTGTATGAATATAATAAATCATTATCTATAAAACAATAATTTTACCGGTTCTATATGGGTGTGAAACGTCTCTTGACTCTTACCTTACATGATGAAATGAAACTTAAGGTGGTAGGAAACAAAGTACTTAAGGATATAGTTGCTCCAAAAAGTGATGACGATACTGGGAAGGGAAAAATTTGCATATGAATTACACAACATGTACTCATCACATACATTGTTAGGATAGTAAAGTCTCGTATGTTACGTTGGGTAGGACATGCAACACCAATGCAGGAATCTATAACCATGTTCAGGGTACTGTCTGGCAAACCCAATGGGAAGAGACCAGGGGAAAGATGGGAGGATAACATTAGAATGGACCTGAAATAGATATGGTGTAATGAGGGTGACTAGATAGAACTAGCTCGAGATATGGGTAGGGTGTAACTAGGGGGACGGGATATAATTAGCTCAAGATGGGAATAGGATGTAACTAGGGGGACAGGATATAATTAGCTCAAGATAGGAATAGGATGTAACTAGGGGGACGGGATATAATTAGCTCAAGATAGGAATAGGATGTAACTAGGGGGACGGGATATAATTAGCTCAAGATAGGAATAGGATGTAACTAGGGGGACGGGATATAATTAGCTAAAAATAGGGATGGGGTCTAATGAGGGTGACTGGATAGAACTAGCTCAAAATAGGAATAGGTGGAGTACTTTTGTAAGTGTGGCAATGAATTTTCGAGTTGCTAATACCATATATTAAGTTATTATTATTATTATCACCGCGTCTTACTACCCGTTCACGTTATACGCACTTACGCTAATGTGTAGGGTGGCAGGGTGGTAAGGTGATTGTGAGATGAAATGGAGGACCTACAGTTTAACGTGGAATACGAACCACGGTGGAGGCCTGGCATCATATATTAAGTAAGTAAACCTGATTTCGTGGTTATGGTTGAAAGGAGTTAATACAATATCCATTATATTACCCGCCTCGGTGGCGTAGTTGGATAACGCGCTAGTCGTGTTGATCTCGACTGCTGAGGACGGGGAAATCGAGGTTCGAATCTCGGTCGGGTGAACTGAAGGCGGTTTTCCCTAGATGGTTTTTCACTCTCCCTCCACGCAAATGCGGGTTCACTTCCTCTAATTTAACCTTCCCAATTACTAATCCATTAGAGTAATTAGTACTTAAAGCGTATAACTCGAACGGGTAGTAAGACGCGGTGCTAAATATAATTATTATTATTATTATTATCATTATCATTATATTGATCAAAGTACTCAGGTGTGAATATGAGTTTATGCATTGTGGACGAATAATATTACAAACTTAATTATACTGAGAGTGCTGGTCACATGGATAATGTGCTTGTAACTGGAGGCAAAGGGTTATTATCTAACAGATGGTTAGAGGTTGTCCTCTTTTTTTTTTACTTGAAATGGACACAAATAAAATTTAGATCACAATCCGTAATAATCTTTATATCTTACATTTATTTTTAAAACGGGACAGAAATGGGTAATTAAGCTACCGTCATATAAGTAATTCTATTCGTGGAGAAGTTTTTAAAACAATTTTAACTGTCCGTGATGAAGGCTGTCTTGATTCAAAATATTGTATTGCTTTTTTTTTAATTCTCGCTTCTTACAATAATTTACGCTAATGGAATAGATAACATACCCGCATTTCTGCGGAAGGAGAATGGGAAACCAGTTAGAAAAAAACAACCTCAGTAGACCCGGCCGGAATAGCAGTCCTGACCTTCCCGGTATCAGCAGGCCAGTCTATCACAGGAATGACGCTTTGACTTAGAGCATTTTGCCACTGAGGTGAATATTGTGTTTTATAAAAATTTATTTGTATCGATTATAACATAACGTTAAATATAAATCTTAAAGTATTTTAATAGTTTGATACTTTGTAGATACATTCCAATAACCATAGGACGAGCGGAAAAAGTGATTAAATATATTTTCACGTATTTATACGCTAAGACATGTGAAATGAATCCGTCTCTTTTTATTGATATTATCCCCACTGATAATCCTATATATCATTAATGCTGTCAACATACCTTTTGCTCAACTAATACAAAGCCTACAGCAATGAATAAGGTATCAGGACTTCTGACATAGAATACTCAGTTTACATTAAAACACATTGTTTGTTTAAAATCTAAGTTAAAAGAAAATCTAACAATATTTTTTTATCAACTAGTGAAAATAAACTCTCTTTGCAATTTTGTGTCTACACTTCACTGAGTATTTAATTTCAACACCCCAACAAAAGACTAAATCATTTGGGGAAGGGGTGGGGAAGGGGAAGGTTGAATGTTTACTGGTATAGTAAAATGTTATCAATGTTGAACGCAAACAAATATGTTTGTATTTTATATAAAGCTATTGCTATACCAATAATTAAAGTGTACAGTTGATTATCCTTAAAAAAAGGTGTTTCTTGGAAAATGAAAATATTTCTTTGAGTGCAACGTAAATTCAGGTTATAATTAATTTAAAAGTAGTGAATTAAATTTAGGAATACATCAATGCATTTTACACAGTAAATTTCAAAAATTAATTAAACCAAGATATATTTCGGTGTGATTATCATAAAATCAGTGAACTAAATTTAGGAATACATCGATAATTTTTGGACACTAAATTTCTAAAAACAAGGTAACTAATTAAAATATTTATAGACTAGTTTATTTTGTTATCTAGCCATGATAAATGTGAGAGTTGCATATTAATTTTTTAAATAAAATTTAAAGCAATAGATTTTCATTCTTAAGACAAAATGTCTACATTATAATAAGTTATTTCCAGAAAACCTTAAAAAATATGATTTACATAGGCTATAAATAATTAAATCTAAACAATGAGAAAAACTTAAATCTTTGATGCAATCTGATTTTATTAAAGAGGGACTTTCAAAAATTACAAACAAATTATATGGTGGACAAAATTGAAAAATTGTACTATTTTTTTTAGACATTATCAATATGTGTCCAAAGTTACATCTGCGGATCACCAAACTTGACATATTGATACATGAGAGTAGAAATAGTGACTTCTCTACCTCTCAAATAAGGCCCTTCCTTTAAAAATTTGACTGTTTTGTCTTATTTTTCATGTTCTATAAAACGTGAAAACAGATTTCATTGTTTGCTTTTCACATTAATGTTTTCAATGGCTTTCTCCTGAAAAGGTACTTACTGAACACTGGAATAGCTGTCTACCCCTGTGCTGGCCCGTGCCTCAAATAGGGCCCTCACACGTGACACCAAGCCTCAAATCGTTGTGAACATAACACACAGGGTTCGAGTGTTTGCTTGAAATTCCCCTCGTCCCTCCCTCCCTCCCATTGCCACTTCTCGGCCAGTTGACAGATGAAGAACAAATTGCCCGCTCCTAGTGTTTGGGAAGTTATTCAAAAAGGAGCCCCTCGTGATGTGACACCCGAATAATATTTCACTCCCGGACTAACTGTAGGGAACTACTGGCTCTGATAGGGGGCTAATGGAGTAGCGGCTATAAGATTATGGGGNGGGGGGGGTCCTAATGTGGGGGCGAGTTTGAGGTAATTTAGAGCTAAAGTGAGAGTCTGAGCTGATGTTGGAGCTAATTTTGGGGCAATTTTAATGCAATTTAACAGCTAAAGTGAGTGAGATTATGAGATAATGTGGGAGCTAGCTTTGGTACCATTTTGTATTAATTTAATACCAATTTGAGTGAGAGTCTAAAGTAAAGTGAGAGCTAGTTTGAGCCCCAGAGTTATCTTAATCGAGCGGTATTTTGAGGCAACGTGGAAGTTAATGTGGGTGGGAAAATCTGTATAGTCTGTTCGAACGCAAACCAGCAAATTTGTGTAATCGACCAACTCCATAATAGCAAGAAGCTGACTACTGTGTAGTCAAGAGTTTCAAGATGCCCTTATCCTATTAGTCCAGACGTGTTAAGAATTTTAAAACGTGAAATTGAAGTTCAAACGGGAAAGAGGTGACAAAATAACACGAATTGCAGTTTCCAAAAATCTCGAGTAATGTGTAAGAATATCTAATTGCTCGCTACACCGTATCAGTAAAATCTATCCGCGCGTTTATCCTGCTGGATACTAGTCGCATGCACCAGAGGAAAGTGGGTTGCAGAATACACGGCGCATACCTACGTACCACACGTCCAAGGTTTTAATGACGATCCCTACCAGTACTGTAGAGTCAAGTCATTTATAGAATCTCCCATGTTCATGTAATCATCTGAAATATAGGCTCTTTGGTTCATAAATGTAAGTGCTCAGAAGAAATCTTCCTTTCAGGATGTAGATTTAAAAAAAGACCATGAAATCATTTGTCTATCTAGGATCTGGACGGGAAAAATATATTCTTTAAATGCAAGTAAATGTTATTCAGCCTCAAATAGTTGAGTAAGTGTGTGTTCTAGTCAGCGGAATAGGGGGATTGTTATCAGCCGATAAAGAAAAGACCTCGTAGGTTGAGCTATCCATATTGATCCCCCTCTGTCTATTTGATACATTGGTGACTAAGTGTAGTGTCGTGCTAATAGAGCTTACGGTGGGATGGAAGGACACGTGAGAAAAGACCAGTATTTTTGCAGTTTTTATGGAAAAACACTTTTTTTGAACAAATAAATAAAATATTGCTCCATTACAAATATATAGTTTAATTTTCTTCACATGGTGATATCAACAGTTCCTGAATATCTGCCATGAGCATGAGAGATTATCTAACAAACATTTTAAATCAAGACAAAATGTTGTCATTCAAATCCCAGAACACCCTTGACAGATATTCAAGAAATTTTGAGGTCCCGATGTGAAGAAAATTAAATTCCTGGTTTGTATTGAAGCAATATTTTATTTATTTGACCCCAAAAAAAATGTTTTACCATAAAAACTGTAAGAACACTGGCCTTTTCTCGCTTACTTTTCTACCCCCACCTGAAGTTTGTCAAGTTAAGAAGCAACCCACCTTGCAGGATAGCTTCGAATTCACCAGTTAGGCCATGTCTTTAATTTATTATTACTGTATATTTTCCACGGTGTCTTACTACCCGTTAGGGCTTTCCGCATTTAATACACTAGTGGGATAGAGATGCGGGTGATATAATTAAGAGTAAATGTACAATACCTGCATCTGCGTAAAAGAAAAGCATTTAGAAGAAACCACCTTGAGTACAAAAAGCCAGGATTCAAACCCCAACATTCCTATCACCTGCATATCCGACTATAAGAGTTTGACGTATGGTCCGCAGGCGCACCGATGAGGGTTATTTTATTGCTATCCGCAACCATCATTAACTAATTTAGGGCTTTAGGATAAGAATATAAAAATTGCAAGAATGCAATGTTGCGCCGTGATTGGCTGCAGTGTTGTGTACTCGACTATATTCTCTCTTTGATTTCTGTTTACTATGATAGCTCAGAGGTATATAATTGTTCCACAAAGTCCAAGGACCTGGGTTGAATTCACCTAGTACTAGTTTCCATTTTTCACATGATTTAATGTGTTTTAAATTATATTATCAGTGCAATTAATACTCTTTATCAAGCGATTCTTTGTAATATTTCGGGGTGACCTGGTGGTCTAGAGGTAAGGTGTCAGACTTCGATGCTGGCGGCCGGGGTTCAATCCTCGGTCCCGGCAAAGATTTATCTGATTACCAAACCCTTCCTTCACCTCTGACAAGACATCTTGTGAATGTGGGGAATGCCAGGCCTCCACCGTGGTTCTGATCCCACGTTAAACTGTAGGTCCTCCATTTCATCTCACAATCACCCTACCCTTACACATTAGCGTAAGTGCGTATAACCCGAACGGGTAGTAATACGCGGTGCTAATAATAATAATAATAATAATAATAATAATAATAAATGTAATATTTCGGGTGCTTTAATTAAACACAGATATAAATTGAAGCTCTTCTGAATTCATCCACAGTGAAAAGTAGCGCCTAATTGAGGACGTAGACGTTCGCTGAAAAAACAAGAGCAGGAAAGTAATCACACGACGAGCTCTAAACCAATCACAATAATTCAGCCCCAAACGGCCTAGTCCTCTTGGCGTGACTTGAAATAACTTCAGCTTTCACTTTTCGGTGTGACAACTTCTGCTTGAGAGACCCAATCAAATTTCAAAACCAAGCGACTCAATCAGCGCGCATGCGCCTGCGAAGCGAGATACTGATATACCGCATCAATTACTCTTGTGAAATGGTTTTAAAAATAACTTTCTTTATTGAGGAGCGCGTGTGTCGTTCTCGTATTGTGTTGATTCGTCTCACGATATAAAACAATAAATTTGAAAACATCCGTGATGATTGTCCTACATTAATTACTATTTTCAACCTGTGGCCTGGGTCAGGTTTTATTCAGGCCATATATTTTTCCACTAATGGCTTGTTAGGCTTGTCGTAGTTTCATATGTCTTATAATCTAACTTAATACTAGGACAGACACAACATCCAGTCCCCAGCCGTTAATTCTTCACCGTGAAAGGGTAAACCCATATTTCACCAATGATAAATCTTTCGGCCATGCCGACAATCTAACCCGGGACCCTTAGCTCAGTATATAATTACGCTAAGTACTGAACTAAGATGTAGGCTCATTATGATATAATCTTAAATATCTGTTTATCCACTAGAAAATTAAGTTTTTTGGTAATCAGATGTCTCCTGCTTACGTTGCAAAGTATCATACATCTATATAGTTTCTCTGTTGGTGACCTGGCGGTCTAGGGGTAAGGTGTCAGACTTCTGTGCTGGGGTCCGGGGTTCAATCCTCGGTCCCAGCATAGATTTATCTGATACCAAACCCGTCCTTCACCTCTGACAAGACATCTTGTGAATGTGGGGAATGCCAGGCCTCCACCGTGGTTCGGATTCCACGTTAAACTGTAGGTCCTCCATTTCATCTCACAATCACCCTACCATTACACATTAGCGTAAGTGCGTATAATCCGAACGGGTAGTAAGACGCGGTGCTAATAATATATAGTTTCTGCTAGCGTGTAAACTTCTGCACGACTTTAACATATTCTGCTGTCTATTTTCAGCAAAAATCTTAATCAATCCTTGTGCTTTTGACCACTTTAGAACCTAGTGATGAGTCTAATCTCCATGCGTATCGATTGACAGACTTTGTCGGCTTTCCTTTGTGGACTATGCAATGACATGCTATAGATTTTATTTATTAACTTTTAGCGCCGCTTATTACTACTTTTCCGAGTTATAAGCCTATTTGCTAATTACGATAATGGTCTAGTTATAAGTAAGGTTGAATTTATAGGAAGTGTATAAGCATTTGCACGGAGGGAGAGTGGAACTAAAAAAACTTTAATACACCCGACCGTGACTCGAACCCCAATATGCCCGTCATCAGCAGTATATTGCGAGATTGACGCCTTAGATCATGCGGCCACAGAATGATGACATGCAATCAACGTCTAGACTCCTTAATTATTATCTCTCACCTTTACATGTAGCGTTCAGCTGCTATACTTGCACGCATATGCTAATACTCCTTGCACATAACATCCTTAGGGGGTTTTGGGAGAAGCGAACTTGTTTTTTGTTTTTTACCTAATTAATATAAATATTTGCTAGACACACACTTTGGGTTCTGTACAGCTTGAGATTGCCAATGTTTTAGCACAGAAAGAAGGCCCCTAAACAAATGGTCAGATTATTATATACAGATTGTCTAAGGTCTGGAGTACTTATTAAGATGTATAAATATATATATATATATACAATTAAAAGTATAGTATGATTTTCATTGTATGCCCGTTATACAAAAACTGTAGATTCCAAAATATTACAGGTTTATTTACATTCTCTAGTTTATAAAATATATTTTAATTATAGATATAGGTACTCGTGCAATGTTCCTGGCTGCCAGCGGACCACCTGAAGAAGCTCTTTCCTGGTACCACTGGGGTTAAGTCACTGCAATTATAACATTGTTTTTGTTTATTAAAATTATATTGTAAAACTCATTATTGACATAATTATAAACCAAGATATACCTTAGGCTTCTTTAATAAGTATAACAAACATTAATATATGCATAGCATATTTATCATTATATTTAGTAAATATTTTGAGGATTTTAATATGTTGTAGTAACTGTAATTGAATACCCTGACCATAAACAACGACCCGAAAAGCCATGGGTTATCCACGAATTCTTACTAAATTATATACAATAGCCGTGGCCATTCCTGTATCACAATAATTAACTTGATGGTTGATTGAGCTGAGCAGGGCACACAAATCAAAGAGTCTCCACTCAATTCCAGTCTCTATTAGTCAAATTTTCACCTATCGTCTAAGTTATATATATTTTCATTAAATATGAATGAGGTACTCAACTAATATATTTTGTATTTAAAATGTATACCTATTTTAATAAATGGTAAGACACAATTGCACAAACTTTCTCATATTGTGTATTATAGCTTCGAAATTAATATTAATTAACATGACGGAGCCATAACAAAATGTTTAATCTCTTTAAACACATCTTTGGCTTGAACCTGGTTCTTCTAAGCGTCTTTATGACCACTCGGTCAGTAGTAAATAGGCCAATAGAAATACATTTTGTGTGTCATGTATTAATTTTATATTCTAGAATAATAAATTAACAGTATGGTAGCCTATGTGTAAGCACTTACGGATAAAGGACTATCAGCGCAAGGAACTACACTTATAATGCACTTAGTCATTAGTGCCCCACCTGCTTTTACATACACGATAATTATACATTTTTTTTATGCCATTGGGATTCAGCCAATGTCTCCGAAAGGGGGTATGTCGTTGCGTGAAGCACTACTTTCTGACCACAATTAGGATACACGGGGTTGGTCCGAAACAATTAGATGATCTATTCTGAGTAAAGGGATGTAGAAGAGGCTTAGGTTTGTCTGACATCCGGTGGAGCTCACCTGAATAGCATTATCTTTAAAAAGTTAAAAATTATGTTATTTAGATTGCTTTTATTTAGATATTGAATATTTACTTAGTGTTAATTTTCAAGTTATTAATCGTTTAATTGTGTTGGCCCCACCCTGTATATGTAGATATTATTTTGGAAGCTACTCTCAGTAATGTTATTATCTGTCAGTTTCTTATTGTAAAATGAGTACTTTGGGAAATTTTACACCCAACTAGATCAGCGTTTTTCAACCGGTGCCTCGCACAGTGCTGGAAAATGTTAAGCGGGAGTTTGGAGTAGGATAAAAAAAAAAGCTAGAATTTTTTTTTGAGAAGTCAAAACTCTTTTTAAAGAAGTGACCAATATTATTTTTAAAAATAGCGCTTATAAAATACTTATATAACGTTGGTTGTTGTACTTCTAAACCAATCTTCCTTCTAGTTTTTTAGTGATAAGAACTCTCCTTAAATAATGATGATGTGCCTTGACAATGTTAGTGCCTTGTTCAGTGTGAGGTGATTTAAAAAAAAAGACGTTTAAATTCACTTATATAGGTATTTTAAAAAGTATCCCTAATTCCCTGTAGGTCTAACTGGCCACGTGGTGTAGTGGTCAGTGCACTTGTCTACAAGCCTAGGGGTCTCAGGCTCGGTTTCCAGTTGGTACCTTGGATGTTTTTCCATTTAATTCCATTGGTCACCAGTGTTTGGTTAATTAATCTTAAGTTAGGTTAAGACTCACTCCGGTTCCACAAGTCCATAACAACTGTCATCTCATTGTGGGTCCGTGTAGACAACTTACTATGGTGTATCCTGGACAACGCTCTGTGCCACCAGAGCGCAGGGTAGTCTACATACAGGCGACCGAACTTGGACGTCAAAGCCCCTTCCGGCCAAATGTGCCAAACGATAAAATAAAACTATAACTATTTGTAACAGCTCCTCTTGTTCTATATGATGCACGTGGGCCTACGCAATTCCTTCACAATCCGAAGATGTAACACAATGAAAGTGATCTGATATTCAGTTGGCGAGATCAAGTGGTATATACTTGAGGAATGTCCTTGCAGGCCTGTCTCTGCTATCATACCGGATAAATGTTTCAAAAGATCGTCATTTTCCTGAGACAGTTCTACCGAGGATTCTGGAAGGTGTTCCCCTAGCTGTACGACATGGGCTATGGTTTCAGCTCCACTGGTTTATGGTTTCAACTGGTTCTGGGTATATACCCAAGAGCTGGTAGTCAGCCCCATGGGCGTATTCAGGAGGGGTGATGAGGGGTATATATTTCCTTACCCCTGAAATCTAAAATAATCCAAAGCCTTATCTATCAACAAAAGAAGAAACAGAAAACACAATTTTCACACAATGTCCCTGTACGCCTGTACGTGCACACTAATGTAATATCGACATTGAAAAGTGATTACAGATATTACAGATTATTTTGTATCGACAGATGGTGCTTGATCGGTAATAAAATCGATTGGTTGAAGCAGTTTCGTGCTATTCATTTGGAGCGTAAGTGTTTTTGTCTTAACGCTATAGTAGCGCATAAATTATGGCTATAAAAATTTATATGGTATTAGATGAAACAGCGGAGTGTCCTCGTTGGTTAGTACTTCTGTAAGCTTTAAGGTTCACACGGGTTAGACTGGCGGACAGAAGCAGGAGCAGCAGCTGTTGTATTTGTATCATGTTTGTTTGTCTGGCTATTCTATCAATTTTATTTTGTTTGTTTTAAAGAGCCATTGTTTGAAGTGTGGGTGTGTGTGGATATAGATTATCCTTGTTAATTTGTTGGATTTCTTAGTTTGAAGTTATATCAGCCCACTTGAGCTTTCCTCCTACTCCCCCCGCCTGCACCACCCCGAAATGAATCCTGCGTACGCCTCTGGTCAGCACATACCCAAGGAGTGTGGAGGAGCCATATGTCCATGGTGACACTTGTAAGAACATATTGTGTACGCAGCTACTCCCACAGATATTGACAATCTCGTAGCAAGATTGAATGCTGATTGTACAACCGTCTATGCTAGCATGTTGAAGCGTGTGCAGCATATCATAATGCGACGCTTGTCCTTTGAACACCTAATGTAACAATTAACTGCATTCTATAATAAGTAGACAAGATAACAATATATTCTCACATCAAATTTAGTACCTTTCATCATATTCCCTGGAAGAAATGTCCTTTTATCAATACACCAGTTGGTATCACTTATTTTGGAAGCTAAACTTCAGACGACGTTTGTCGTGTTGTATTTACGGCTTTTTTTTTTATTCTCAAAAAGAATCACTCTACGAAGAGGATTTCTGTGAATTCGTACACACATGTATAGTTAATTAGTGGATCCCTCAAGATAGTTCGATAATCGAACCCTATTATTCGGAGGTAGGTATCGAAGAGTGCCTTAAACCTTAAGAAGTCATTCCGCGCTAGAAACATGAACTCATTTTGTATTCAAGCGCACGGGAGCGCTCGCACCCCGCTCCGCCCTGCACATGTCATAACCGAAGAAGGAAACCAACCCCCTTCACGTATGTACCCAACCATTACGTAACAAGGGCAGTGTCAACGTGCAACGCCAACCACCCACATCTCCCTACCTCCCCTCTCCTCCTTTCACCCTTAATGACAATCATTTGAAATCTCCTTCTTTTTGACAACAATAACTATACCTTAGTAAGGGGCTCGCGACATTATAACAATGATCATACAAATCAACTTGGGGGGTAGGAGGGGGAATGAATGCTTCCTACGATTTCTTTATGATGAACTTTTGTGTATGTGTGTGTCAGTAAAAAAAATACATTGCACACACATAAAAAAAGAGAATAAAAAAATGATGTGATAAGTTTGAAAAGGGCTTAGCTGCTCCCTCCCACTCTCCCACGCTTCTAAAACAGGCACAAAGCATTAAAGCACAAAGCCAAGGAGCAGTTGTTTTGTGTCGTGTTGTAGTGTATCTCTGTGTTGGGGACAAGGTAGCAGAGCCGGCCAGACAACCTTCATGTACAAAGGCAAGACATGCGACATCTGCACTTATAATATGAGAAGCATTCTACTTCCTTCGTTAAGCCCGGTCCACACGCGAGGGTTTTGTACAACAACGTTTTGCCTGCGTAGTTCAAGATGCTGCGTGTGGACCGGAAAACTTTGCGACTGTCTGAACTGTGCGGAGACATTGCACAGAGACGGACAACTGAACCCGACGGCAAATATATGGGTGAACTGCACAGGCTTGTCGCTGCGTGTGGACACACTCCCCCGTCTTCTTTTAGGGCAACTGCATACGACAGACAGTCGGTGGCAAACCATTCTGTAGTACAGTCAGTGGCAGACAATTTCGTAGTACAGTCGGTGGCAGACAATTTCGTAGTACAGTCAGTGGCAGACCATTTCGTAGTACAGTCGGTGGCAGACCATTTCGTAGTACAGTCGGTGGCAGACTATTTCGTAGTATCAGTCGGTGGCAGACCATTTCGTAGTACAGTCGGTGGCAGACCATTTCGTAGTACAGTCGGTGGCAGACCATTTCGTAGTACAGTCAGTGACAGACCATTTCGTAGTACAGTCAGTGACAGACCATTTCGTAGTACAGTCAGTGACAGACCATTTCGTAGTACAGTCGGTGGCAGACCATTTCGTAGTACAGTCGGTGGCAAACCATTTCGTAGTACAGTCGGTGGCAGACCATTTCGTAGTACAGTCGGTGGCAGACCATTTCGTAGTACAGTCGGTGGCAGGACACCATGTACGACCGACAGTCTGTCAGACGTCTAAGGCTGACAACTAGCGACCGCACACGCAAACGACCACCGTCAGCTGTCGGTTTGGATGTGTGGCAGGGAAGATTCAGTGTTGGTGTATTTCCTTCCTTCTTATTACTTTTGTTTATAGCTGTGTCTTACTACACATTCAGGTTATACGCCTAAGTAAAAAAAAACATTGATGTATTAGGGATAATGAAGGTTTAATTGGGAGAAAGTGCACCCACATTTGTGGGAGAGAGATAGTGGGGAAACCATTTAGGAAAAAAAAACACCCTCAGTGCACCCAACCAGGATTGAGCCTTGATCTTCCCGCCTTCGGCACTATGGTCCAACACGAGAATAGCACGTTAGACCATGTGGTCACCAAATTAGGTCTTATCACAATTAATCTCAATTGAGCAACAGTTTTGAATTTTGGAAATAAAGAAATAAGAATCACTGGGCTCTCAAAACTGACCATTTACACAACACGAGGGGCTGCGCCCACAACTAGTTCTATACTACAAAAATGTTGGTCAGATTTATTTGTAGCTCGTGTGTGCGTCCGTGTTTAAATTCAGGATTCCCATTTCACCACCAACAGATACCGACACCTCGGGTCTATTGTCAAGTCGTTTGAAAATGGAATATGCCACATATTTTTAATAGGCCCGTCTTTTTGGTCTGTGGACCAGCCTCGGTGGCGTAGTTGGCTAACGCGCTTGTCGTGTTGAGCTCGACTGCTGAGGACGGGGAAATCGAGGTTCGAATCTCGGTCGGGTGAACTGGGGGTGGTTTTTCCTAAGTGGCTTTCCACTCTCCCTCCACGCAAATGCGGGTTCACTTCCTCTAATTCAACCTTCCCAATTCCTAATCCATTAGCGTAATTAGTACTTAAAGCGTATAACCCGAACGGTTAGTAAGACGTGGTGCTAAATAATATTATTTTTGGTCTGTGTGTGAAGCCCAATTTGAATCTAGAGTGAAAATATTGACCGATCAAATTGTTTCCCACCGACTGTCGGTCTTGTGACGTCACCCTAACACATATTACTAAGTTTTTCTTCTATATTGGTGCAGGAACGATAGTTTAAAAGTATTTTATTTTTTCCTTGAGAAATTTTTTATTGCTAAAAATGACTAATCTAGGTCAATTTTAACGTGAGTTTCTTAAGGACACCCCTTAATTTGTGCATTTTCAGTAGCCAATGTTTGGACCATCTTGAGCGTCGTTTGTACTAAAGACGTTTAGTTTACCTTATTTTTACAAAACAAATGGCAAAACGTGACCATACTAGCACTTCCTACATGATGGATTCCTCAGAACTGAGTGGGGAAAAAACTGTGCTGAAAACTGTACTGTGCGGACACGCTTCAACTGAAACTATTTTTTACACAGTTTTTGCCTGCGCAATCTTAACTGAGTAATAAAACTGCGTGTGGACCGGGCTTTAGATATGTCCTTTCTCTTTCTTACACTCTCTTCTGTCTTCTTTCATTTATAACAACATCTCTTACTCTCAAGGCCTACACGAAGATTATTCCCATTCCTTTTATTGTAATTTATATTCAGTATTTTTGCCGTTCCGATCTGCTACCAAGGTATTGCATAAAACAATATACCTTTTTAAATAATAATAATAATAATCTATTTTCTGGTGTTTTATATGTAATATTACCTTAGCTGCCATATCAAATATAGAACTGACAACACACAGAAGTAGAATGAGCTAACTTTTGAACATTTAAACCATTGTGAGACAAATATAAATAAGAAATTAAGTAGTTTTATAAAAATGAAACTTGTAAACGGAAATTAAATTTTGTACCTTAGACTTAGTGGGTTTATTTCCCATTATAGGGGTCATTTTAAAAATATATTTAATTTAAAATGGGTGACAAGGTGGTCTAGGGGTAAGGTGTCAAGACTTCTGTGCTGGGGGTCCGCGTTTCAATCCTCGGTCCCGGCACAGATTTATCTGATTACCAAACCCTTCCTTCATCTCTGACAAGACGTGTATTAATCACATCTTGTGAATGTGGGGAATGCCAGGCCTCCACCCTGGTTCGGATTCCACGTTAAACTGTAGGTCGTTCATTTAATCTCACAATCACCCTACCATTACACATTAGCGTAAGTGCGTACAACCCGAACGAGTAGTATGATGCAGTGCTAATAATAATAATATTAATAATATTTAACCCGGCAAGGTGTATTTAGTAGTATATTAATAAATAATTTCCCCTTTCCCTTCAAGAAAATGTCGGTAAATTTGAACTATATTATACCTTTAACCATACCTCATTAGTGTGTGTATGTGTATATATATATGGGTATGGGTATGGTGGTAAGATGAGGTTAAGAAAAAATAACAATTGTAAGAACTAATATATATTTTACCATACCTTTTTTTGGGTTGAAAAGTTAAACAATTTAACGCTTTTATATGTGTTTGCATTTGTGTTTACTGTTTAATGAAGGCACTTTAAATAAAATGTATTTATTGGTACCTAGGGGCAGAGCACAATTATATTAATAATTGTGAATAGAATAAGGAAGGGCCTCCATTCCAGTTAGACTTTGAGTCCCCAAATATAATTTGAACACACAACTATTTTAAAATCTTACTGACAGCTTTGAGAATATTAATTTCTGTAACTCTTCCAGCTCTGAGCGACTAGGGTTCAGGGGTTTTAATTTCAGTTAGATGCATCAAGTGATTATAAAACAAATTACACATATTTCAGTTAACTCTAATCAGTTTTTCAGTGCCTAAAATAAACGTTATAAAACCATTCTCTTGAAATGTAAAGGTGTTCAAATATTTAAAATAATACAGAACTAGTTAAAATCCATTTCCATTACATATTCTTACTACGAGTACATTTTTTTGTGTAATTTCTATAATTTGTACGTAAAGAAACATCTTAAAAATATATTAGAAATGAAACCTATAATTTGTATTCCAAAATTGTCGGTGGTAAGCCTGAGATTAAAAAGAAATATTTTTTTTATCAGTCTTTCATAATAAAACACACCATTTACAGGGTTTTCAATATTTAAAATTTTTCCCAGAAAACCTTCATTTTGGAATTAAAACTTCTAGTTTATAAATGACGTTGCTCATAGTCACAGCTATATTTTCAAACTGTTCCTCCGCGAAATGTTTCGGTTATATTATCCGCGCCATGATTATAAATATATGCTCATCATAATGTGGGCACCCGCTCACGTGACACCAATTAATTTCCATCCCCCTTCATAAATCTAACTTATATTTTCTATTTTTGATGGAGAACGTTACTAGAATGCTCTTAATCTAAATATTAAAACTGCTACCACTATAAAATCCTTTTAGCATGAGCTTGCTTAATGTCTGCGGGCAGTCTCTCTATCGTCGATATGAGGGGAAGTGTAGGGTTACAGTAAAAATATGGGTTTAAAGTAAAAGTCGTACTGTTATTATTATTATTATATAAAAATATGTTTAATCTAAATATCTACTAGAAATTATCAGCATTGTTTTATTTTTAAATTTTTCTATTTCTCCATCATGCTTGGATATGTTATGTGTAGTATAATGAAATGACATGTGAAAGTGTACGTGAAATGATTGTGTGCCTTAATGTTTATTATTTTTATCTATTTATCTAGATTAATTTAGTTTTATTTTCCACATTTATTTTAGTTTACTATGTTCATAAATGTACAATTATGTATATGGGTATTATTTTTTGTTTATTATTATTTTCTTACATATATTATAAACTAGTTTTTAACACATAAGTATTGAATGTATGCTGTTTATTATTAAGTGAGCAAGTGTAATTAAAAGCGCTGGCTTTAAATTCGCCCAAATAAAGATG
Source organism: Timema shepardi (assembly GCA_902151425.1). Taxonomy (NCBI): domain Eukaryota; kingdom Metazoa; phylum Arthropoda; class Insecta; order Phasmatodea; family Timematidae; genus Timema; species Timema shepardi. The sequence continues at coordinate 86,033 of CABFVX010001148.1, read as the reverse complement.
ATTTTATCATCATCATTATTATTATTACTATTTAGTGTTTCAATGAATGGGTATAAATATAACAAATTTAAACCTTAGTTTTTGAATAAGTTAATAGGATATTGGTATAATCCATTTAAAATGATGTATTATTCATTTTACTTGCGAGTCCCATATCTTGAATCTTAAACTGAATTTTAAATAAACATAATACAAGTAGCTTTCGATAATTGATATGATTTATTTTATTCAATTCCGATTTTGTTGACAGAATTTATTCTATAGTTACTACTGGATTTAAAGATTGATTATATGATAAAAATGTATGCATTAATGGAAATTTATATTCATTTAAGTAGTAGATACATTTGTTTGTCCTGGTTTTTATGTTTGTCCTTGAATTATATTTACTGAACCACTGGTAGACATCACAATACCTCCAAAAATTGCAGATAGAAAATAGATTTGTTTCTTCAATCTTGAATTAGTTGGGTTTTTTTAATTACTCACTCACCCGTCTCCTTAAGATTTAGAAGGATTTGATTATATAAGTATTCTAAGAGTCCTTCCATTATTGATCAATGTACACTTTGATTAATTAATCAACGAATTTAATAATACGGTAAATAAATAGATAAAATTTATTTTAAATTGTTTTTGGACTAAGATATCGAAGATAGTAGGTAAGTCTCTCTTCTTCTTTTTTTTTTAACTAAATAGGAAGTATTGTTTTGGATTTTAATATTATTTCAAAATATTTAAGTCATTTTCACAATTATTTTATTTAATTATGTATTGTATCATCTTTAAAATAATTTATGCCTAACCTCTCAATGAGATTTAATTTTTAACCAAATCGGATCTGAACTAACTTATCTCAGAAGTAGATAGTTAGCGTTTGAAGTTAAACGATCTATTGATTTCATGGTGAATTTTTTTTTGTTAAAATGATTGTGAGCTTATAATTCAAAATTACTTTATTCACCCGCTAACTATATATTATTAAATATTAGTGATCTTTAACAACCATTCGGTAGTTAGGACATTCTTCTATTGAACTCCTCTTCGCCTCAACGAAGCAGGAAGTGAGACCTAGCAGTGAAATGTGAAGTAAAGAATTCAACGACAAAATAATTCGCGCAGGG